>OZ010732.1:51342031-51622617 GCA_963932275.1 Andrena praecox
AGCGCTGGAATGTGGCAGTATTCGTGACAATGTTCGCGAGAGAAAATCTTTCTCCACTGGGAGAGTTCTTCCTGCTTGCTCGCGGAAATTACATTTTCTGGCAGTTTTCTCGCATGTATCTCCTACGAAACTATGTTAGATTGGTAAGAAAACGATCAAACGATCGAACGCTGTACACAGATTTCCATCTCATCTAAAAACGATTTTCTGATTAGAAAGTAATTTTAAAACAGTAACCTCGTTAAATAAAATTATCTAAAAAAACTCTGTGAGTTTTCTTACCAAGCTAAAACACAATTTAAAAAATCAACAATTCTCGAAGTACAAAACAACGACTTTTCCTTCCACAAAAAGTAAAGTTTCCTTAAGAGTCTAGTACGAATAAAATTCTCGAAATTTTAAATCTCAATATAAAATCACATGGCAGTACACAGTAGTATGCGTGGCCGAAGAATCGACATCATGCTCCCACAGAAATGCAATCTTATCAACCTTAAATGCTCGCGAGCTTCCATACACCAGTAAATACGCTCTTGGTCAAACCAAAGGACACGCAGAATCCCTTGAAACTGAAATCTTTATTTCACGCTCTACCCTATTCTACACTTTTGATTCATCAATTGGTCACCTCGAGATATACCTTCATAAACCTTCTCCAACCCCTTCAAACTTTCATCCAAACCCTATCAAACAAAAGGTTAGCGTCGAACTCCGCCTCGTTACCGAAGAAACTTTCCAACAAACCACACATTCGTACATTCGTCGTGTCCCCGGCAAATCGTCCGCCACGGCTAGAATTACCCGCGGCATTTGCATTGAAATTTCACGGGAGACCCGAAGAAAAAGAATCTGCACGCGCAGAGTCGTGTGCACGAGGGAGGCGCGTGTTCCAGCGCGAGCAGGGTACCAACGAAACGGAAGCGAGGGGTGGAAGGGACGCGCGGCGAGGCTTGTCGTCGACGAAAGGACCGGACGGCGAGTTAACAAAAGTCACGGAGCCGAAAGCGGCGCTTCTCCCGGGAGACAACGCGCAAGGAGGATGGAGGAGTCGATGCTGCCACGCTCCCTCATTGGGCTTTATTTTCACGGCTGAACGAGCTGAAGAAGCGACGACGACGACGACGACGACCGAGGAAAAGGACCCGCGACGCGGAAGCGCGCGAGACTCGAAGGGGTTGGCTGGCACGGGAACCGGGCAGGGCGAAGGAAAGGGAAGAAAAAAATGAGAATTGAAATTTTACGAGCCTTAACCCGTGTGCGCGGACGTAAAGCAGCTTTACGACGTCTAGAATGAAAGTTTCGCTCTGTGACGGCGCGACGGAGCCGTCGAAGACGAGGGAACGGCGTCGAGGATTAACTTGCCAGGAAATAAACTGTCGCAACGGGCACGAGTGTATCGAGGCTTCGATAAAAATAACGAATAGTTGCGTAAGGAACGCTCGTCGGCTTGGGGGGGGCAATAAAATTGTGGCTAGGGAAAGTAGTGAGCGGAATGGGGCTTGTATATCGTGACTCTTCGAGCTCTCGGGGCGGAACGAGGGGATGAAGTGAGAGCTTGGACGCGAAAAGAAAGGGAAATGGGAGGAAAAAGTGATTTGATCGATCGAAAGGGTTTTATGAAGTAAGAATTCTCGGAGAGGTGTAGTTATTGTTCAAGGGAGATTGCATTGTGGGGATTTAATTGCAGCGAATAAGGTAAGTTTTGTCAGTGGGTTTTGTTACAGACACTGTGAAGGTTAACTGAATATATGTTCTATAAGATTAAGATAAAGTATTATTGTGCAAGGAAGTGACGAGAACGAAATCAGTTGGAAGGTGAGGGTCTTAAAATACGGTATGGTAAATTTTCAAATGACGCGGAGGAAAGATTATAGCACTTTCAGTGATTCTAGCCATAAATGACGAATTTCTGGATAATGCCTTAATCCTCGATAGAAAAGAAACTTATACTCCTATAGTAAGTTTAGAAAATAAAAGAATAACATTAATTGGAATCCCATCGCACATTGGCATACCAGGGATTGGAAGCTACTAACTCTAGTACCTCCATAGGGTTTTACATCTATGTATATTAATGACTGATCTGCTTAAGTACCCTTCGAATAAACTCGTAATTAACTGAGAGAATGAATAGAAAATGTGCTGCATTGGTGTATATTTAAAAAACCAAAGATCACTTCTCCAATAAGAAGCTATTGAAGAATCTTATCGGTAATCGTCAAACTAAAAATTGACCGCTCTAAATGTACACGCTATAACGCTCTAAACAAAAATGACCCGTTACATTGAGACATCTGCAATGCTACAAGTCTTAAGCACATCCTTGACTGTCCTAAATTTCACAGAATACTTTCAACATCATCAACTTCCCCAGAGGAAACCAGGCTGCTACACAAATTAATATGAAGGCTGATCATAAAAGCATCAGTCGCGACGTGAAGTATCCATAAAAGGTGGCATAAAGTAAAATGAAACGCGTAAGGAATGCTTGACGGCTATCTTACCTGGACGTAGTCAGACCTTTCAACGGTCCTTCAACTCGAGGACTGTTCTTTAATCCTCTATGACGCTTATAGAAACTCGAAAACCGCAATAGAACAGTTGGTAAAACTTGCCGTATAAAAGCGTACAGTCGTTGATCGCGAAATGGTCCCCAAAAGTTCCATGTTCTCGTCGCTCAGCGTGCTGGGATAAATGGACGAGCCGAGATCGTAGATAAAATCTCGAGTCTCATCGGGAGTGATATATGTATATTCGTACGAAAGCTGCCAACGAATCTCGTTCGTGTGTAGCAAGCTTTCAGAGACTCGATGAATCTGCGCTCTTTGGAAAAGTATAGTCATAGAGGATTAAAGTCAGACGTGTTTCGCTGGACGGACATCCACGCCGTTAGAAGAAGATCTCCGAAGCTCTCGGGAGCTTCAGAGCTTTCTGCATGAAAGGAACTGTTGTCCCGCGAACGAAGAGACACCCTCTTTGACGGTACATCTAAGATCACACGAGGAAAGTAATCTAGATGAAGAGCTTATCTCATGACAACGCAGGCGCCGAGCGATCGTTCGTCTTCGTTTTGCGCAGCTTTACGGTCGCGAATATGTTTGTCCTAGAAGAACGAAACGTTGAGGGGTGATCCCGATTAATGTTTCTTATTAAATCGTTCTCTGAGCTTCTGCCATTAAAGCGCAATAATTCAAGTGGCTCGTGGAGTTAATAAATGGATTCGTTTGATGGAAGAAGAAATTCATTCTTGGGGACTGCTGTGTCTTTTCAGAAGAATGAAGGGGAGCATTCTATACGATTGTGTTTAAGTTTGTTAAGAACTTTACATCCAATTCACTGCGGAATGATATTGCAATGGTTTCTTGTAATTTAAAAAGTGTTGTCTTTGATTAATCTTCCCATTTAAGGAAATAAGACTACTGTAATATTACTGTAATAATAAGAATATTCTTATTGGCAGCCCACTGGAATTATTACGTCACTTTAATATTTATAAGGATTTCAAGTATAAATCTTGCTTTTGGATGCATACCTAGTTCTTACAGTAGGTACTATTTTCACACAGCACTACACACCATTCGGAAACAAATTCTACGCAAATCTGCAGGCCTGCAGTTACAATCGTCTCGCAATAGCGTAAAAACAGAACAAACAGCGGTGTAGTAAAAATTCTCCAAACATTGATACGGGATTCCATGCGAAGCGTGAACGCAAAATAAAACGGACGATTTCTTCGCGTTCCTCCGGGAAACGAAACACTTGTTAGCGTTCAAATTTTATCAAATGCCAGCGGCAGAATTTAATGAAACGAAACACGAGCACACAGGACGAGCTTCGCTAGCTGCGGAGAAATAAAAATAGGGGGATGAACGGGGAATAATCTGACGAAGGTTTTAGCACCGTGCAAAAGATTCGAGCGCGTTGAAACGGGATATCACGAGGCTCGTGGCGTAACTTCAAGGCGAAAAGCGTTGTCCAGCGCACGAGCAGTGATAAACACCGTTTGCTATATCCACATGAAAATGCCGTGGGAACGGAATTGAATTCCAAGTTTTTCGCGACGCCTAGGCATGTGCAATATTCAAACGACACGTCGTTCCGACAAATAATACTGGAAACCAATTTACACACGGCTAATGGGGGAACGCTCGGACATTTAATTCCAGATTCAGATCGTTGTATAATTGATGCAGAAACTAGTTTGTCCGGTTGTTCTTAAGCGTTGCGTGGATATATCATTATTCATGCGTTTGTCGGTTATCGACAGACGTCTGCAGGAAATGACACGTTAATTCGGCTCGTTGATGCGTGTATTATTGCGTCTATTTCTGACGCTTTTCCTCTCGCGTTCAACTCAGAAGTCATTCAATTGTGAATAAAAATGAATGTTTCTCGTTACTTGTTGGACTTTGCATTAGAAAGTAACACTATTTCTCTGAGATATCCATAAAACTTCATTTAAAGATACTAATATACTGAATATCAAACTAATTCATACATTTTCCAATTATACATTTGTCCAATATTATATTTGAAATTTGATATTTCTATATCCTTTGCAGATCGTTTAAAAATTGTTACTCTCGCCCTGATTCAAAAGTGAGAGAAAAGAGGAGCATTAAACAACCCTTCAAATCCATTTTTCTTACAATAAGGGCAGATAGAAAGACAGTCGTGCAAAATGGTCCCCAGTTTATCTGTCGGTAAGCGAAGACAGATATACGAAGAAACCTACTCGATTCTAGCGAGTAAGTTTCACGCGTGACTTTACAGGGGCAGTCCAAGCGTGAACGAGTCACAGCGGCATCCCGTGACGACAGATCCAACAAGAGTTATGATTGAAACATCATCCATAACGTTGTTTTTTTCCGTCGCGGTAACAAGTCACGTGAACTTAACGTCAACACGTCGGTTAGGTCTTGAACGAGCGTCGACGAAAGCGCGGGAACGGTATCAAACAGCGACTCTAATTGCAATCGAGACAGGCTGAAACGCTTCAGGAAGCAATGGGAAGCACTGCGTCGCGACGGGAGACCTGACTGTACGGTCATTCGCGATGCAAATCAATTGGGCACAGAAGGTCGAGGACGGCAACAAAACTGAGATATAACGGCAAAGTAAGAACGAAATGATAGAACGGGTCCCATCCAGCCCATGATCGATTTCCTCCCGTCCCTCGATTCTTCGGGTCTTGCAGGCACAACGTCTCTCTGACTCTGTCCAACAGAATAATATTAATAAAATCTTTTAGGGGGTCGATGAGGCCGAAACAACGATACTGGTACGAGGAAACGGAGAGTAGAACATAGTTTCTGGTATGATTTTTATATTTATTGCTGTTTCTTCTTCTTCTTCTTGGCCACCGAAGCGTCCACTCCCCAGAGATCGTACCAAGGCCCGCACGTGTTCTTATCCCTCTCTCGGTCGGAGTCCCTTCGAAGCTTGGTCCTGGGCAGTAGGGTCTTCTCGGCCACCGTTTGGTCCTTGACGACGATGCAGCTGTACGTGGATTCCTCGTCGGACGCCTCTGTCTCGCTGAAATTCTGGGTCAGGGTGTCCTCGTCGTCTGTGTACTTCTTCCTCCTCTCGTTCCTCTTCGCCTCGTTGTTCTCCTTCAGCTCCGCCACGATCATGTTACGCTTCGCTTCCAGGCTGCGCTTACGCTCCTTCTCGATGATGGCCTTCCTAGACACGTTCCCCATGAAGTAAGACCTCTCCTCCTGGTGCATCCGATACTCGGATCTCTCGACAGCCTTCGGTCTCTCAGCCGGAGTGGGGAAGTCCTCGAAGTAGTCAGACTTCTCTGGCACGTGAATCCTCTCGGCAGGCTTGGGCTCGTCTAGGCGAATATCATTCGTGATCGTCACATCGCTGTCCCTCTTCTCCAAGCTCTGGCGAGAGTTAGGACTGCCCTCTGGGCTCTGCTTCTTCGTGTCCTCGGAATTAGAACTGTCCTCCTTCACCTCTTTCTTAATCATCTTAGGAATATCGACCAGGGACCTGTGTTGCCAGAGTGCCATACCCTCCAGCACGTCGGAGTCCCTCCTGAACCTCCAGAACGACTTGGTCCTCTTCACCAGCTTGGGGCTCTTCGAGTCGACGTCGAAGGCCCTGCCAGTCTGTATCAAATGTCCAACCGCGGTGGTCTGCCTGGGTAGCAGCGGTTTCCTGTTCTCCTCCTTCAGCGTGTTGTTGTTCGTGTCGTTCTTCTCGAGGCTCTGGGGCCCGTTCCTCTGATACTTCTGAAGACTCCCCTGCCCTAGAGCGTTCTGGTAGCCATGCCTCTCGATCACCTTCGTCCTCTCCAGCTTCGTCTCGAAGTTCGACTCATAGCCACGCTCTTTATCCGTGGACACCTCGTGAACGTACCTGGTCTCCCCATAGATCGCTTCCTCTTTGCCAGAGTATCTGCGCTCTCTGTAGAAGCCGTGCTGCTCCGTAGGCCTCTCTGGCGCTTCCTCGGAAGGTGGTCTCGGCCTCTCGAACCGCCGACTCGAGGCTCGCTCGACATTCCGATTTCTATCAGGGTTCTTCTCGAAGGCCCTGTCCCTCTCGTAGGTAGACATCTTCTGCTGCGCTGGCGGGGATTTCTCGAAGTAACGCTCCCTCTCGCGATCGAATCTCTGCTGGCCACGGCCCCTGTCGCAATCGTTGTACCTCTCGTACGGCGGCGGAGCCGTCTGTTTCTCCTCCCTGCGATCCAGGCTCCTGTAATCGCTCCTGCGCTCGATGAACTTCGGCGGGCTGTGCTCCCGCGCGTATTTCTGCGCGGTCTGCTCGAGTTTCTGCGCAATGTGCTCCACCTTCCTTCCGGTTTCCGGGATGGTGATGGTGCTCTCGTCGTCTGTGCCCGAGGAGGAAGCGGACGACGTCTTCTCGTTCTCGTACTTGGGCTCCTCCTGCTCCACCGGGCGATAACTGCGCCGTGAGTTGCGCTCCTGCCCTTCCGTTCTCTCTGTGTAGTACTTCTTCCCATCGAACTTCTGGTAATCGATCCTGGCACTGTAGGTGTCCTCCTCTTCCTCCTCCAGCTCGAGCTCGTCCTCCTCCGTCTCCTCCTGGTCCTTCGATCTCTTCACCTCGCGACGATCCTGCTCGGTCGGCTCCTTGTTCCTCCGCGAGGAGCTTCTACTTTGCTCCTCGTTGCTCAGGCCCTTGCTCTTGTGATTCGAACTACCACGGCCACGGTTATCGTACTCGTTCTTCTGCGATTGCTCCTGCGCCTTCTTCCCCGACTTTCTCGTTGGTCCGTTCTCCATCGTGCCACGATCGGAGAAGTCCCTTCCGTTCTTCCGCTCCTGGGTATCGTAACGCCGATTGGAAGCGGTGTACCTCGTCTCGCCGTTCTCGTTGCTCTGGTTCGCGTTCGACTCCGCCCAGAGGTCCATCGCGGTTCTGTAAAGGTGCCAGCTCTTCTCGTCCCTGGGTATCGTCTTCCAGGAGTCGTTCTCCCAGTCCTTGTTGCTGGACTTCTCCTCCTTCTGCTGCTGCTGTTGCTGCTGCTGCTTCACCGCCTCGGTTATTCTATCGGCGCGCGGCTTTCTTCTTCGTTGTCTGCGTTTTTCGTTTGGGCTCGGGATGAGTAAAAAAAAGAGAGACAGAGAAGAAAGAAAAAAGAGAGAGAGAGAAGAAGAAGGTGAAGAAGTAGAGAGAGAAGAAGAAGAAGAAATAGACGAAACAGAAGTGGAAGAAAAAAAGAAGAGTGCAAATAGTGGGAAGAGAGAACCAAGAGCCAAGTACTTGGGCAGGATTAGTTATGCGGCTGTCGAGCTTTGTGGTCGCGAACTTTGCGATATGCGGGGGATGGGGGATATATGGCTGCTGGCATCGCAGGAGCCCGGAGAGGTGAATGAGCCACCACCAGGCCGTGTTTTATTTCCATCGACCGCGATAACGCATGCGGAATCTACAAATCAGGAGAGAAAACAACATCGTGACTCCGGATACAAGCCTACTCGGTCGGGTATCGCCGGATGTTGGGTGTGACCGCGTTCTTTGCAGCAGGGAGGAAACAATATGATGACCGAAACGTTGCTGATCGAGATCATTAGTTTCTTTCTCAGCGGATTTCCAGGGATGGTAGTTCTTCGAAATTCGTTAATTTATTTCCCCGCAATGACGCGTTGTGCCTTTGAACTCGAAGTACTGTGCAGATTATAAATAACTGGAGACCTTCCAGATTAACTTGCTCCCAAAGGGCTAGTTCGACAGAAATTTGGCCACTAGTTTCAAAGGAAATAGCTATATCAAAGAAATCCTCAGATACAACAAGTATGAACGTATCAAAGTTCTAAAGTGAAAGCTTCGTTATTGTCAATGCTATAGTAGTCCGAGAGCAAAGGATCAATCAGCCACTACACTTACAGGAACGCATCGAACCGGTTAAGTTCGTAAACCATTCGCATGCAGAATAATGTACACTACGCCGGCATTTCGTGAAGATGAGAAATTAAGAGAGAAATATCGAATGATGGGGGTCGTTAGAGTAAAATAGATACGAGTTACGGCTCTACGTTGTAAATTTTAGAGAGTTACCGATGAACCAAGATAGAGAATATTATTACTGACAGCAGGTGTAGAATACAAAGCTCGGAGGTCATGATTCAGACAGGCTCAAGCGTTTCTACAGGCTTCGTCGACGATCAGTCGACTACCTCGTTCGAAGTTTCAATCATAGTATCCAAAGTACCTTCGGTGAAATCTTATGGCGATCGCTTACCTCATTGCCTCGTCGTCGCTGTAATCGATGTCGGGCTGGGCCGGCGGCTCGTTTGAGAAGCCACTGTCGTTGCTGCTGTGAAGAGACGTCACTACCTGAGGCGGCGGGACTGGGGGAGCAGGTGGCTGTATCCTACGGCCACCAGCTAGAACGGTGGGCAACGTGCCCGATGGACGGATCTGAGAAAGTAGCAACATGAAATTTTATGGCCTTTACATTTCACCTTTCTTGGCAAACGCCGGGATATTTGCTTTCACAGATTGAGCTATTCTCCATGGCATTACGGGCTTATGAACGTTTCACTATGCTAAAGATGCATAACTTTGAAAGCTTTCGGGTTACCTAGACTTCTGTGAATTCGTAGATTTCCTGCTACTTTCGCGGGCGGGCTTGATACATTTTCTTGAATTTTCTAAATTTCTTTAACGAATATAAACCCTTTGATCACTACTTTAATATTCTTCTTAATTTCTTTATTTTTTAAATTCTACTTACTAGGAAACGTTCTTAATAAGAAAATTCTGATTTCAATGAAACTTCGTGTGACTGTAGTGCGTATTGAAGTACGCAAGAAGCAATTTCCTCTTTCTCCGGAAATTTACTCTGAAGGGGTGAAATCAGCCTTTTCGTTTTTGTAATATAACTTTGTAATGGTGAGAGATAGAAGAAAACTTTAAATCTAAGAATTTTTCAGTTCTGTACGCTCTATCGCGCTAGTAAAAGAAAAGTAAAGTTAAATTCCACCAAGTTTCATTAAAATCAGAATTTTTGGATTGGTAGCGTTTCCTTGTTAGTTTAATTAATACACAGATGCAAATCTCCAATGAACAAGTGTAACAGAATTCCGCAGAGATTCGTGGACTTTCTACGCGAATTCTAATTAACCGAGCAATCTTAGTTCGCAAGATGCATAATCATACTCACCGGTTTAGATTGGCGCGCAGTGGGTGTCGCCAGATTGTGAGAACTGTTGCTGTTCGGTACATTTGTAGGGGTGCCGACGCTGCTGTTATTGTTGTTGCTGTTGTGGACGGTGTTGTTCCCCACCCCGTGGAAACCACTCGACACTTCGTCCATGCTGCTCGGTGTCACTGGCGGCCGAGAGGGTGGAGGCTTGCAGGGTGGAATTGCCTGTGGCTCCGTCGCGCGACCATTGTTTGTTCCATGACTCGGAGATCTTTGCATATTATCGTAACAATTTAATTTAGCGATGACACAAGCGACGTGCCCCAAATCACTTTGAATATTTGGATATCCGAAGAAGAATTTGAATCACGAGTTGTTAACTTAAAAAATTAACGAGTCTTTGATTTCTATATGTATAAACTTGACGGTGGTAAAGTTAATGGTATAGAACTCCAGTCGTTTTAAGTAATATTCAAGTATTGGAAATTTTACAAATCTCGATGGATTTTAAAAGACTTAACTTGACTTAAGTATGAACATCGAATTAGAATTGCAAGAACTCATATGTGTGTTAAAAATACTTTCCACAGTGGCTACACAAGTGAAATCTAATTTCTTAGAATATCCAAATTCCACTGATAAATTTAACCAAACCATATCAATTTTAAAATGACTAAATCTCCCATAATTTTGCTATTGAAATCGTTCTATTCTATTGCATATCGAACCGCAAAAATCACCTGCAAAATAGCCACACACACCCCCCCCCCCTCTATTACGCTGCCTGGATCGTTAAATGATTAAGAATCAGATTAACATTTTTATACAGGCGCGATTCCAGAAAGCCGGCCGACGCGGTAAATCATGTTTAAGAGGCCGCTGATAGGCAATCTCTGTCGTCGTACCGTAAATCGGAGAACGGAATAATAGGATTTAGGAGAGCAGATGCAACAATAACACCGAGACGACTACGTTTTAATGGGAATGGCCGCATCGATGCCAGCCATTCCCCGTTATCGTTCTAGATTAGCGTAATTGCATTGGACCCCGTGCTGGTGCAGTTGTTAGCATCGAGCACCGTAACAAGTTTCGCCCCGATATCACAGCTGAAACGCAGCCTTTCCCGCCACTGTTCACTTACCCGAGCATATCGTCGATAATAATTTCGGTGTACGCCAGTGGGAACCATCCAGAGCTGTGCGTGCGAAGATTCTCCCCAAATTGCCAGCCTTTCTGACGATCTCCTGACGGGACAGTTTCGTGAAACAGAAATAACGTTTGTGGTGGATGGTTGCCGTAGGAACGTACTTTGGGGACCGATAAATAAGGAGTCTGATTTGCAAGGGATCGTATCTACCACAACATTGTCAAAGATTATATCGATGTGAAAGGTTTTTCTTGATGTTCGATCGTTGGTTCGATCGATTATAGTGTTCTCTCGAAATGGTATGAGGGGGGTTGAAGCAGAGATGGGCAAAATTTTTATTTATGAATAATTTCTTGAACTTTTATTCGTTATTCGAAATTTTATTTTAATAAAATTTTGCTCATCTCTGGTTTGAAGTGTACTGAGAAGAGATGTCCCAGTCCTAGGTTATTGGAAAAGGGATGTTATTAAAAAGTTATTGGATGCATTCAAGGAGTAGAAATTATTCGAGTACCCAATTCACTTTTCCTTACAATTCTCCAGTGCGCAAGAAATACTCGAAAGTAGAATAAGAAATTGCGCATAGAAACAAAACTTGGGCAGATAGTTAGAAAGAACCCCCAGGGAGTGGTGTAATGAAGGCACGAAAGGCACGGAAGGCACGTAACAGCCACACAATGACGTAACGAGAACGTATGAAAGTCCTATTGAAAAGTAGCGAAGATCAAATTTCCTGAAATAGAACCGGGCTATTCAACAGTCACTCCCACGAATTATTAGACGTTCCCCATAAAAAGGTGCGTCCCATTTGCTGCGACCTCTAATTACGTTGATCAGATGGCCGAGAACGCGATGAGGATTCACAAAGGCACCGGGGGGCATCAGATAGCCGACGGTCGGCTCAATTACCGACCTCGTTAAGATCGTATCTGGTAATAACGCGGGGGCGAGTTGTTAGAATTTGTCGCGTAGACGAATTCCAGACGTGGCTGGCTAATGCGGTGGGAGGATACGGTCAGGCACGGTGCAGTTAGCTCGGGGTGGGGAAGAAACGGAAGTTTGTTTATCCAAGTATCCAGTGCTCACCCATCATCGCGATGAGATCACCCTCGAGGAAACTCAGCTGATTCTCCCCGGAGCTCAAATAGGCGAAGAGGGCCCTCGCGAGGGGTGCATCACCCCAGCCGCCGGAACTCACTCCTGTTCCACTGCCACCCCCGCCGCCGCTGCCGCTGTTGCGCGATATTGGAGGCGCCATGGACCGTGGCCGCGGTGGAGTTTCCGGTACCTCTGCGAAAATACGAAAGGACGCGATTAATGCGGCCCATTTCTGTCTGCAACCCGCGTGTGACGTGGGGATTATGTGAACCCTGAATGGATAGTGTCTTAGGGTATCAGAGGTTAGCTTTTCGGTATTTTCTGTTTTATTTGCGAAAACGGGTGGAACTGTGGTTGTAGGAGAGGTGGTGTAAACCTGTTAACAAATAAATAATAAGAATAATATTCTCCGACTGTTTGCCGCTTATTGGATAAATAATTGCCGTTACGCCGTAACGTACGATGTTTGTACTAGGGCTGGGACCATTCGAATATTTTACAAGTATTCGAATGCTACGAATAAACTTCGAATATTTGACTATTCGAATACTGATGTATTCGAATAGTATGGTGTGAATTATAAATCAAGTTCTTTAGGTTCATTTTTTTAGAAGCATTTATTTAGTTTCAGCTATGAGTTCGTTAGTTTGTCAGGGTGAAATCTTGTAAACTAATTTTGACCCACTTCAACATATCCGATCGGCTTGAAACTTTGCACACATATGTAATTCCGATGACAATACAATATTTTCACTAAAAAGCATGAAATACTTTATGGTGAAATTTTTTTTTTAAAAACAAGCTTTTATTAACCTTTAACTGGTATCCTGGGGTCGGTCATGACCCCAAGCACGCAAAGTTCGTTGCAAAATTTTTGGTTGTCCAGGTTTGTAAACTGAATTTCTAATTAATTTTATAATAATAGTTTAACTTTCTACGCTTCTATTATTTTATACATTACCTACCAACAAAATATTCATAGAGGTTGGATCTAGTGTCGACTTTACAAATTTCTGTGTCCTGTTTTACTTGGGGTCTGCCACGACCCCAGTATACCAGTTACGTTTGAAAAAAACAGTATACCAGTTAAGGGTTAAAATGTACTAAAAAGGAACCAATAATTTTGATACCGGCCGAAATGACGGCCTGAGAAGAATTCCCTCATAGGGTGGATGTACCAGTAAATGAACACGTACCAGTGAATGGACATTTTATATTAAAATGAGTTAAATAAGTTATTAAAATAAGCAACTAATTAATTAGAGACTTCTTTTAATTTCTTGCTTCATATCCAAACAATTTTTGCAGCACGTGGAACCAATCGCGCTGCAAACATGATTTTATAAAAGTGTTCATTCATTAGCCTTAAGTGTTCATTTATTGGTACTTTTTTTATTTTTATTATTTTACGCACCAATAAATGAACACTTAAGACTAATGAATGAGCACTTTCATAAAATTATGTTTGCAGCGCGATTGATTACAATAGTATTCGAATACTTAAATATTCGAATAGTATTCGAATACTTGGATATTCGAATTATATTCGCCAAATAATTGAGCAACTGAAGTATTCGAATATTCGAATACCGAAAATTCGACAAATAGTCCCAGCCCTAGTTTGTACAGTATTATTGAATTAAAGAATTGGGAGCACTTTGTGGAGAAAGTTGTCGTTAGTTCTCGTTTCGTTTCTGTTTATAATTTCAGGCTTTAAATGTAACCAGGCTCAGCATATCTATATACATAGTTGATTTACGAATGGACTCTTTCGATTCTGCCCTTTTAACTTTGCGGACTCTTGAAAGCCTGTTATTAGCACTGCCCTTAGCTTCGTGAAAATTTCCACCACTTAGAAATGCAGTGGGAGACAAGATTGAATGAAGAGCAAGAAATCAAATGAAACGTTTACTGGAAAGTGTCCCCAGAAATGTACAGGTAGGTACCTAGTTATCCTGACTAAAAGAGAAAACGTAAAATATTGAAATATAAATGCGACTTGGCGTTAATGACATCGTCGTTCTCTTTTTAAGAAAAATAATTCAGAACCTCCCCTGGGGATGTTACTCATCGTTCCGAACTGACTAACACTCGAACAATTATATCCATCACGGTCAATACCATTATCTTCCAACGAACTTGTACAATGTCCATGAATAGTATCCAAGAAAAGCAACCTTCATTTAAATTCCAACAAGCAGGTCTCACCACGCAAATGCCCCATCGAAAATTCCCACCATTTCTGCTACTTACAAGCGCAGAATAATTGAAGAGAATGTTCGAAGAAACATTAAACTGCTCTATTTTTCGCACAAGTATTTCTTGCACAGCTACGATACGGTTCCGAATGCACAAACAGTTTGTATCACACAAATTGTTGCGCTTTCTCCCGTACGCTGATCCCAGTTACCGCATCCCCATTTCCTCAGCTACGCTCGTTTCCCGAGTTCGCAGCACCTGGCGCAGATTTCGCAGTTCCCGTGCCAGTGTTCCTATTTTACCGCACTCCGTGTTCCATCCAGAAGAATGGCTCCCAGCCAAAAACCGCGGCGATTCGAAACGGCTCGCTTACTTGAATATTTTTACCAAGTTCCCAGCGTTTTTTGCCCCCGCCTCTCTCTCTATTCTGCGTTCAATCTATTTTACCACCGCATTATTACCAACGAATTTATGCGACTTGGCTGGCGCGCAAGAGCATCGCTTTAAGAAACTTTTGCGCCGCGGAAACGGGAAGTTTTGTATTATTTAGGAGCCCGTTCGGGAAAATGAACCCCGTGACTACGGATCTGCAGCAAAAACTTGGATGTATCCTGTCGGAGAGGCGACACTCGAGTGGCGGAACTGGGAATTGAGCCGAGCAAATTGAGTATTTTGGATAATACTCGGAAAATCGTGGAGCTTTTATGCTTGTTTTGTGGATTGTTTGCGCGCGAAATGCAGTCGAATAAACATGCTAATGAAGGTGTTTATATGAATAAAATTTTTGCTTCAAAATATCGATGAAACTGCCATTAATAGCCTACATAAGCTGTTTCGTGGAAACTCATTTTATGAATGGTTAAAATAATCATTTTAGTGATTACCAGCTAACTCGCTTTGATCCATTTTCCCTCCACTGAAACTACTTTAGTAATTTCCAAAATTTAAATAAAAATTCCATTTAGCTACCATAGTTTCGAAATTTAGTAAAATTCCAGCAACTTATAACATTTCTCCTCTTTCCTCATCCTTCACTACTCAATAAATAAAAATTTAATTTATTTTTACCTCCAATATGAACTTTCAAAAAAAGAAAAAGGAATACGTAGTAGAAGCTTACACGCATCGAGACACTTCTATTTTCTACTTTGCATGGAAGGGCGTGTTTTTTTTTTTTTTTTCATATTTTGTATTTCGAGTGGTAAAAAAAATCGCAGTGGTACCACTAGGAGTAGAATAAAGAACCTGGATTAATGCGATTCGTTGCTCTGACGGTAATGGAAAAATTGTGAAATTCTAGTGCCTCCTGGAACGGTCGACAAGTGGAATTCGATATTCGATACAGCGAAATCTCACAGTGCTCTCCAACTGTTTTGCGAGCACTTCTCCATCCGGTCGTGTTGCACCCGTTTGTTACGTGTACCACCCCGATGTCGACTCCCTCGAAACGTACTCGACCATTCGGTTTGGCTACAATAAAAACGACCATGGTGTCGTGTTTTCGCTTTCTCCGTTGCTGTCGAGCATCTACGCGTTCCTGTACTATCCGCGTATGAAATCGCGATTCGGGGTTTCGGTTTTTTGTCCCCTGAGCTCCCGACAGAAAAATCACAATGAATTTATGCTCGCTGGAAAACACTGCATAACGTGGTGAAACATTTTGCGAAGAAACTGAGACAATAGTATGGAAATTATTGTCCTCGGTTTTGGTGGATAAAGTATCGTGTTAATAGAAAAATTGGAATAAGAATTGTTCTACGAATTCAACGTTATGGACGTTCTACACTGTTTAAGTGAAATTTAAAATAATGTTGTGCTTTCATCACTGCAGACTTCACATTTTCTCTTGCCTCTCTAGGTTTTATTTCATTACAACACAATGTTCTCCCTAATGAACATTTCAGTCGAAAGCAAGTAGAAGAAAAATAATGAAAACAGCAGTAGTAAGAAAAATTAACGTTCATGTTCCTACTCGTCCAATTACTGTGCTAATTCTGTTAATATCATTTCTGTTAGGAAGCTACTAGGAAACTGGACACAATTCAATCTTAAATTCGTAATATACCTACTGCTTTCAGAAAATATTTTTGACATGAACTCTTAAGCAGCAATGGATCAACCTTCCTCTGATAAAACTTGATGAAAAATTCTGCGAAGGAGGATAGCTCACCTGGATCTAGAGATAACGTTGAAGCATCGAGGTTGGCCTCTGACCTTGCTCTAGACAGAGCAGTTGGCGGATGCGAAGATCGACTTTGATAAGTGGCGCTGGGCACGTTTCCTGAAGGCGGCACTGTTCGAAGATCCAGACAGGAGCTGTCCATGCTTCTGGTCTTCCTCAGCTGCAAGCTCATCGTAAGCTTCGATCCGCCATTCTCTTCGTCCTCTCGCCAAAATGAAACTTGCTATAAAGAAAGGAAACACCCGACGTAACTTAATATCAAGAAAAAATTAAACGACATTTAGAACTAATTCCATCTACAGAAAACTTGTAGGCACTCATCTCCTATTCGAACTAATTAGTTCACATTATTATTATGCATATTTAGCAAAGAAAATATATTTCTTTCAAAGAATCAGTACAAAGAAAATTAATTATTGATTCGACATTCGCTACTACGTGTTACATATTCTTGACCCCAAGAATTTTGCTACCAACTATGTTGGTAAAATAAATGGGATCGGTTTTTCTTAAAAGTTCGAAATTCGAAATCTGAAATCAGCTTGATATTGAATAATACCACTGAAAATATAGCGTGGCTTGTGTTTTCCAAATACACGCTCGCAGCCAACTTGTTAAATGAACACTGAACACGAATATTAGTTTAGTGCTATTCGTTAAATGTTATCAGCGTCAGCAACAGTTTCTTGTTACCTGCATACGTGAGTGCAAATAATTTCTCTGATGTATCCTTGAGAGGTTGCGATAAGCATCGCTATTTCTCAAGCAGGTGGCAGATAAATTTTGAAGAAGGCACAGGGTAACGAAGAAATATTCGTGGCATCACTCACCCTAAGTCTGGAGGCGAACATGTCTTCCACAGATTGGGGTAAGTATTCCCTGGTAGAAGCCACCTCGCGCCACTCATCGACCGAGGGATGAAGAGCAGCTAACGCGACCTCATGAAAACTCGCATAATGTTTCGCCAAGGAGCATTGTCGCTCGAGAACAAAGCCGTACCTTCTTCGTTCCTGAGCCATCGCCTAGAAAAAGGGGTCGAGAGGCTCGAAAGCTAGTCATGCATGGTCATTGACCTGTTTCGCTTCTGCTTCATTAATTTATTTAAGTCGAGACGAAGACCGACGCTGCTCCACGTATTTCTATGAAAATTAGGCGCAAGTAACAATTTACGTGAATACCGAGGATTTTCATTAAATTAGCAATAGTGACAAATTATACAAAAGGCATAAAATTACTGTTGTTTTGAACGTGTACAAATAATTTTCAAACTATACTTTATTTATAACTGAATTGGTATCACTCTACAGTCTTTGGTAGCTCGTGGTATTTTAGCTTTAAAATTTCTTTGGACTATGAAAAATTTATTGCTATGTTAAGAAGCGATTCCTCATCTTTGGTAGCTCAAGTTTTTATTAATTTGAGAGTATCTATCTCCTGAGACATCCCAGATAACAAATTTTAAAAAGGATGTGTATGCCAGTCCGATGGCAGTAAAGATATGTGACTTTTAAGAGTTCAGAAACATAAATTCACTGAACTCCCTCTGGAGCAAGTAACTTTTCAGCACAAACCTCAGAAACTCCATATAAGCAACAGAAGAGCTTACGAAAGTACCTATCTATCAATTTACACAATTGTCTCCAATAATTATCAACCCCAAAATAACAATTACTCCTCAAAGTAAAACCAAAAATAATTCGACATAAAAGACAACGAAACTCCCACACTAATAATCCGGCCATTTTTACCCGATTTCGTGACGCGGAAGAAGCTCCTCCCATTCCTCATCCAGAACCTTGCCCATCATATGTATACTTACGTTCTTCAAGCTCTGCTCACAAAAGGCATCTAGCTTAGACTTCTCTTCCTCGAGAATCTGCATGTTCTTCAGCTCTTTGTCCATGGCGAGTCCAGTCTTGCCCGCGCTCCTCGACTTTTTCCTCTGTTTCTTCATCGTCGCAGCCGCTTTGCTGTACGTCTCGGACCTGGTCTTGTGCTGCTGAAGGAACTTCTTCTGCTCGCTCTGAGATAAGCATTATTGCATTATTCAGCGATCCGCGGGGTGGTGGGGGGCGGAAGTGGCGGAAGTGGCGGCTGATATCCCAGGCGACGAGGGATTTGGGGGACCACTTACCTGGACGACCTTGGTGTCTTTCTCCAGGTTCGTCTCGAGGGGGACCAGCAGGTCCACGTAGAACGCCTTCAGCTGAAAGCAAGCAAACGGTCACGATGTAGCCGGGCTCAAGAAACTGGAACATTTTAATGCGCGGAAAGTGAATTCGAAACGAGCTTAGGTAATGAGGGACTCTCGACGTTTCCCAGGCAGGTGCAAAAGGCCCACCGAGCTTCCTTCGTTCGCAGCGCTCGCGAAACGAGTTTACGAGGCGGTTGTCTGCAGGCCTGCCCCTTTAAACGGGGATTTAACGCTGCAGAAACGGCCTGATTACGAGGCGACGAATCTCGTAAAACTACGCGTCGCCGGTGTATTGTGATCCTGGCCGTGGAGCACCGTTCTCCTTTGAAGTCTCAGAGTTCGGGCTGCGATTCGGGCGGAGGTAAATTGCACGAGGAAAGGGAATTACGCGACGTTGCGGTTGCAACGAACGAGGATGGGATGGCACGTTGCGAGGGGATGATAAACTGGGAGCGAATCGAATGTTGTTTAAAACAGAACGGGCGCGGGAGCAGAAATTTAATTCCCGTTAAGCAAGAATTGATGAACAGGAATTTGATACCTGCTGTTTCGGTTAGGTTAGAGAGACACCACCGTTACGTGTAATTAATCGAGATCGTTTTAATTCTGCGAGGTAACTAAAATTTCACTGCGCCTGGCTATGAAATTTATTTAACAAGCAGAGTTGAATTAATTTCGGAAACATTGGTGTGGGTGTTGGTACGAGAGGCGGGAATGTGTTTTGAGGAATTGTTCTAATGAATGTTTTAATGTGGGAGGTAAAGATTATATAAAGAGTCATAGGCGTAACCCAGAGCATTCATTTGGCGCACTGACTAATTCAACTCGACTGAATGATTAAAGCTTTTTACACAAACTTTCACTTCACGCCTTCAGCAAACATCCAGATTTATTTCCGCTAATTTTAAAATATCTGTCAAAAATTATACGATCCTTCAGAACTTTGATTAAATCAATACAAAATGACTGTTGAAATCGAACCTTTACAACAGGTTTAGTGTCTTAAAATGTACAAAGTTAACTTGAAACGGAAAAGAAATGATTTAACTGTTCAGCAAATAAATTTTATGTATAAAAGTGAACAGTTTCATTCGAATCCTGCTTACGACACGTTCGCCGAAAATTCGAAAAAGGAGTAACTGCCCGGGGCTACAATGGAAATAGCGCATTTGACGAACCCGCTGCTAGAATGGGGGCAGGCAATCTGTCGGGGCGCATGTCGAAATAAAAATCAGAAAATCCATCCGCTGCAACTCGTTCGAAACGAAATCCGCGGAGCGGTGGTGTTAGTCGCGGACGAGCCGGCGAGACACGGGTTCATCGGAATTTCTCCCCCCACTCCCCACTCCCTGTTCTCCGCGCGGCTTAATGGACATTGATTAGAGGCAGCATTTCGATCAGAAATACGTTTCCACGAGTGGGCAACCTTCCGCCGTCGGTCGATCGCTGCCCGTGAGAAGCGGTCGTCGAAAGGGGAAGAGAAATGCGAGTTGAACTGGCGCTGTTGATGCGCTGAAAAGAGCCCCGTGTATTCTCGATGCGTTTTCCGCGGTCGAGGATTCCTCCTGCCTTGCTGGGATCTACCGATTCGCAGCTAAAACTCTTGTTTCTTCTTCCAATGAACGTTCCAGCGTATTATCTTCGCGCTTGCCTTGCTAAAAATCTGGGCATTTTCCGTCGATAACGGCGTAACATTGCAACGTTCAACTTTCAACGAAAATGGAGGGAGAAAGTTTGGAAATTTTGAAAAATCGTGTAAAGTTGTATTACACGTATAGTGAGAGATATAATTTTCTATTCGTTACTTCTGCGGACGTAATTTGCCGCGGTTAATCAAGAAATAAAGTGGCAAGAATTTTTAACATACAAATTTGTTTCACCCCCATTTACCTTCGCGGTCAGACTCTCCACGGCGTTTCGTCGCCTCAGTCCCAACGCATCGGTCCATATAAAAATCTCTACGCTTCATTCTCGCGAGGACACACATCCCTCTCATTGTCAGCGGCGGAATTCGGAAAGTTTCGACAGGTAATTCCAAAACTTCACAGCGCGCTGAGATATATTGTAACGGCAGAAGGATTCCCGAAAAAATGCTGAGCAGTAGCGAGAACGTTGCAGCGCGTATAAAATATGGCGGGTGGCGGGCGTTATTTTTGCATCGCGCCAAACAAATCACGAATTTCCCGCGGATTCCGTGACCCCCGAATTCCATCCAACTATTCTTGAAGCGACACGCGCACGGTCGATTTTATTTAGACGTTTGACAGGTTTACGCTCAGCTTTCACGTCGCGGCGTACAAGCACGGCCGGCGTTATTTATTCGCCGCGATCGTTTCCCTTTTCCTTCCACGTTCTCGCTTTCTTCCCTCTCCTTTCTTCTTTCCGCCCAGCCGTTTACGAGCCCCGATCGAAGTTCTCCGCCGTGAAAACATGGGGGGCTCCCGACAAAACGCTCGGAATTTCGTTCCCGCGAACGTGTTTTGATTCGCAAGCTCGCGGATTTAATTAAGCAGTTCGAGATAGGGTGGTGGTGGAGGGACGCCGGCGAAAAGGCAGCGGGCAATTTTAATGCCCCGCGCGGAACTTTTACAGCCGACTTTACGATCCGGTTGCGGGTCTCGCGCAGAGTTGCTTATTTCATTGTTCGCCCCTTTCGCGGGTGGCGTTGCGAGGCTATGGAAAATAGGAGATCGGCTGTTACGGCTTTGTGCCTGGCGATCGCGTGTCAGTGTGCACTGATTTAAACTGAAAGTGGGAATACGTGGGGTTTCGAGGGGATTTTTCGTGGCTTTTGTTTGGGACGCGGTGGGACTGGGAAATGATATTGAAGACAATAGCGACGGCTGTGTATTCCTAAATGGAATTTTTCAATCAGTAAATAGCTGGAACCTATCTCTGTTACTGCTGGATATGGGGGGCTTTGGTTCTTAGGGATTATTCAGTTTCCGGGGTAATATCCAGTAATGGGGAGTTAATGGTTTTCTGGGTGGAAACTATTTTTATGTACAAGTCCGTGGGTTGTTTTTGGAGGATTAAAATAGACCACGCACAGTTGAAATTCGTGAAAAGGTTATCAAATGGAAGAATAGTGAGTAAATCCAGAAAGCAATTAGTCGTGTTGGGAAAGGGAAGCGATGAATTTGTGGAATAACAAATTTCCAATACTTATAAGGATCAATCATCAAATCGTTGTGTATGGCGGAAGGTGGACAGAAATTGAATTATTTGCTCATTTGACGTATTATCGAATTCAGTGCGAGTTTCCTGCGTATAAAGTTCTGATATTATTCATACCGACTAAAACTAATAATCTCTGAAGCAACAACGCAACCCTGTACCATTTAACAGCCCCACAAATTCCATACCTATTGTATTTCTTAAATAAAACGTCAAACTCGACATCCGCACGATAAAAGAATATTTCATCTTCATACACACTCTCATTAACACCTGAACCCTCCCGCAGCGGCGCAGACCCAACCATTGAACTCGCCAGCTTGTCTGTTCAGGAAACAGTAGAAAAGTAGTGCATACCTACTCGCGCGTCGCGCTCCATCTAATAGATTCACGCTATCCAGTCTCCCTAACAAAGGAAAAAAAACACCCCCGGTTCCTCGTGAAACGTTTCGCCCACGCTTTTCTGCTGGCCTATGCCAAGATTTCGCCGGCGAAGAGGGTCTCTCGTCTCTTCCGCTCTTTCTTCTCCACCCCTCTCGCGAGATACGCAGACTGGAGGATGGATCCGAGGAGCGCGAGCTTTTCAAGACGGATGTAGAAATCCCAGCATAAAAAGCCAGCAAAGTCACGGACCTGCCGAGCCGACGCGACGGGGCGCTGGGCAAAACATCCCTGCCTCTTTCTCGCTCCGCGGCCCCTCACTCTCGGTGTGCAAATTTGAACGGCTGGAAACTCGCGTCAGCGCCCTCCGACGTCGAATATCCGGATGGCTCGCTTTCATCGAGCCGGGTCCCGGCCACTTCCGGGGTGCCGTGCCGGCCGTGCGTCAATGGAACGTCTAACGTAGCGGCGCGAGTTCCACGTCGGCGTTTCAATGTTCATTAGAGGGCAGCAGGGGATATTCCGTGTTTTTCTCGCCGACCACTCTTTCAGCCCGGGTATCCCAAGTAATACCGCGTGGTAAGTGCCGGCGAAGTTGATTTAATCCTTGGCTTGCAGCTCAAGAGGCGGGTCGGAGAATGTGGGGTCAGTCGTTTCTCGGGTTCAACAAGTGAGGTTTGAAATCTTTGGGCTCCCTTTCGCGGAACAAGGAGAAGTAGAAGTATTTTTTAGCAGTGGAGAGGTGGTGGTTACGTGGATGGTTTAGAGAAGTATAATTTCAATAAGGAATGGTGCTTTTGCTGTGGAAGAGGCTGCCACTTTATAATAATTAATACTGACTTTCAGTTACAAAATCACTTTGCAGTTTGCATCAATGGTATCCAATAAACATTGCTCTATCAAATTCGAACCCTTCCCTGCAATTAAAGTTTTAAGTTCTTCCCCCAAAGTCAGGGTCTCGAAAACAATTCAAACCATAAAGCCAGCATCCCCAAGAAACATCGATTCGAAACTGATCCCGCTCCAATTCCACGTGCATGGCGAAGAAGTTTTTAAGAGCAGCGTTACCGTCGACACTTTCGATTGGATTGCCACGTCTATGAACGTTCTCCTGCCGTTCGCGATAAAAAGGGAAAACACGGCTGGCCGATTGGCTTGCTTCCAGCAGGAGAGATCCTTCGGCAACCGGAGGAACAAAAACGCCTGCCGTATCATACTTTCTACTTGGCAAAAAATCTGAGACACGCTAATATATCGGCGTGCTCTTTTCGCTGATTCATATCGCCGCGGATCCCCCCAGAGCGAGAAAGAACCGATTAACGGGACCGTGAAAATTCATAGCAGTCACTTCCTGCTCGCCGGAGTATCGCGTAACGTCGAGCATCAATCACAGAAGCGTGCTCGAAGCTGGGACGTTTCTAATGAACTTCCCCGCCACCTTGGAAACTTTTGCTTTTCAAGAGTTCGCAGGCCCGCGGAACTTGCAGGCGTTCGAGACAATTTCGAGGACAGTTTGAAACCTTTCAGAGCCGACGATCATTAAATTCGTGACTTTAAACTCCAGAGGCCGCTGTCCCTGGCCTTTTCATTATACGCTACGATTATCTCAGAACAAATACCAGCTGAAAGTGCACTACTTTAATTAATTCCTGCCCTTAATAAATATCAAGGGCCATTTGCGATATGCAGAGACTTGTGTCAATCGCCATTGAAATGCAAAATTGCTGTGGACCTTTCAACTTGCTCGGATAAGGACGAATGCTTTTGTCAGGAAGTTCGATCCTCTGGCGTCGACTTTCGTCCACAACCGGCAGCGGAAATATATTTTGAACGCCGATCGAGCAGCCAGTGAGGGCTGCTCGGACATCAAGAATGGTTCTCGATTGAAAAAATTTGCAAAGGGTCGCGTTGAATAACCGTCATTGAACACCATGGAAGACTCCCCGCGTCGCGACCTTTCACCATGGCCCATTGGATTCTCCTCTAATCTGCGCGAAAGGGTCCATCGGCCGTTCCCCCTATTTTTGCCAGACGATCGTTGCAGCAGCGGAACTCAACGGCTTCAAAAGCTTCAAAAGGGAATGCAAGCTACTCGAATTTGAGCCAGACCACTCGAAGGATTCATCTTCGCTTCCTCCGTGCCCCCTTTTCGCCGTTCCATCAAACCCTTTCCCTCGACCCTTCGTCAATCCACTTAAAGAACATAAAGCTGCCCGCTGGATGGACGGTTTTCTTTATCGCGATACGGCTTCCATAATGGGAAATTGCAGCCTGGGAGGCTTCGTGTTTGATGGATGGTGATTCTCCTAGGTCCTAGGTCCTAGTGTCTCATCCACCGTTATCCGTTACCAGGCTTCTGTACTAATCTTCCCACTTTCTGCCCTATCTTTCTCTCCAACTCCGTTCTGTAGTGTTAGAGTGGAAGGTCTGGTGTGAAGCTTGCAGTGCTGGGAATAGGAAGCTTCTCTGCTTAATTGCTTGTGGATGATGAAAGTATTCAAGTAGATATATTACTCTACAAAATTGATAGAAGAATCTCATACTTAATATTTTCCACTAAAGCTGACTTTTCCCACCCTCTGGACAGTAGGTCACACAAATCCCGATTAATCCACCGAAAAACGGTCCCTGAATTGTCCTATTACTCACTGATTCCCATTCCAAAAGTCCCCAAACACTGCAACGTCCAATTCAATACCATTTCACTTCCAATTCCCACTACATACATATTTCCTACTCCAATTTCATCCCAATGCAATCCTGGTTTACATCACTTCTCAATCTGCTTCATAAACCACCCACACAACATTCCTATAATCGAGGTGACTGTTCCTTGATCTATCGCATCTATTACATCTCACCTTAGAACATGTATGTGATTAATTAAAAATTCACGCATCCACTACATTAGAATTCAGCATACAGAATACCCCTATCGACAAATGCAAAAAGAGGGTGTTGAAGAGGTTGGCTTGGATAAAAGGCAAAATCACGTCCAGCAAGTTTCATTAATTGGTTCGATTAACTGCCAAATAATCCACTGACTTCTCCAACAAATACTTTGTTAATCGAACTAGCAGTTCCATCATCTACCTCATCCGTTACAGTCTGCTCTAAAACACGAGTGTAATTAATCAGGAACCCATTCACTTTATTAGAATCGAACAAATGGAATACCCCTACCGACGAATGCCCAGGAAAGGGGGTTGAAGATCGACTTTCACAGAAGGGAAAATTGCGTCCACCACGTCTCATTAGTCGGTTCGAGTAACTTCCAAATAATCCAGTGACCCGTCTCATCGCTCCAGCGGGCCCAACTATGTCGACAGCGCGGCTGGAAAAAAAAACGACTGAACGCGGCTGGGTGAAAGTTTTCATCGCGAGGCGACTTTTCCCCGGGGAGGTCGCTTGTCCGTTCTGACAGTAACTACATATCGGGCATGGTTTCCGCTCTTTTTCACTTCGTTCCCCACCCCCGTTTTTCCCACGCTGCTACGCCAGTGATCGTGGCTACGAATTACACGTCACGAGGACCATATCTCAAAAGTTCCTCTGCCACGATGCTCCCTGGAGAAACAAACGCAGCCATTCGACCCGGCAACACTCGATCAATCGATGACGGCTAACACTTCTGTAACAATGAAGGCGCACGGGCTGGGAAAAAGAGACGGGCAATGCGGAATTTTCATCAATTTTCCCCCTCCCGCCCGCCGCTCGTTTCAGCCGCGGAAACCCTGTGTATCCGGCGATGGTATTAATGAGAACGGGAATTACGATGGGAATTCGTGAAATTGAAGAGCCATCTGTTTTTAGGAGGCTCCTTTGCCTTCGCTGGCCGCTGGTACGAGGCTTTTGCCATGAATTACACGAGCGAGGAGAGAGTTTTCTGAAGCTGGAAATTTGTGAAAATCACTTTCAGACAGTTGTATCGTGCTTTTCATCGATTTTATTGGATTCGTGTATGCAGAGAACTTTGATGAATTATGTTTTAGTAAATGCGAAGCATTGCACGGTTTAATAAATAGAGATGTTAGGAATACAAATGAGGCTTGCAGCTTGAAGCTCGGTTTGTGCTTCTTCATTTCTTCCTTCTTTTCGCTCGGTCACGTCGTCGGATGTTTGAGGAGTGCTAGTAAAAGAGATTTATCATCTCTTTCAAAGAACAGCGGCCAATTAAATGTAATAGGTACAACGAAAACGAGTGTTCGGCAAATATTAAATACTCTTCGTACAATCTTCTTTCCTCAACGAAACGTTTTACAATGCAAATATTAATATTCTCCAAACTGACCCTACCAAGTAATTAACGAACACAATGTAAACTACTGCGTGGAAGCTGTACTTCCACTTTGTCAAACAGGACTTTTGTCAAGGGGATTCAAAGAAGGGAGCATTAATAAACTAAAGAAAATACTATATCGTGGGAAAATATTCAAAATTTTTCCTCTTAGAGCCAGAATGTCTATTCTGTTATTCAAAACTGAAAGCCAATTGGACCTCCTTCCGCTTCGAACCCGAGCTGTTCTCGTTTCAGCCTTCGTTCATTCGGGTATCCTTGCGTGGCAGTCGATTTTCAGTCGCGAAGAAAAATGCGATAATGCGCCCGATGCTTTCCAGATATTACCTTTCCAAATTGAATTAGCCCCGTCCTCGGCCAAGAGGAAAGAATCGGCGTCATTTATCTTGTTAGGTGGATGGCCGAGTGCACTGGAGGGTGATATTGATGATAAGAAAAATCGCGAGCGTGGTGGATGAGCGACAAGTTCGATAGCACTTAATTCGATGAACGATTTTCAGGTCGACGTGTAATTTTATTGATGCAGACTACGGGCAAACAACGTAAATAAGAATGGAGGAATTTTGCAATGAATTTAGTCCTTGTTTATTGTCGGTGAGTTACGTAATACGAATAGAAAGGTGTACAGTTCGAGTGAGAGCTATAAAGAGATTTTCTGCTTTTTTTCACAATAGAAATGGTAATCGAGTTGAACATTTCGAGGTTTATCACAGTGAAGGAATGTAGCCTTTTGAAAAAAAAAAAAAAAAATACGAGAAAATAAAGGGAACGTGTATCGATTTCGAATGGTAGTTCAATTACACAGAGCTTCGTATAACAGTCGGATATCGAGTACCTTCCCTCCGCGAAAGTCTCGCGTTACACGGTTTCGGTATAACAATTTTGAACGGGCCCCGTCTCCAATTTTCGAAAAATTCCGGCAAATTCCATCAATCACTGTCAGCGTCATTCACTAGCCGCTCTGCTCTCGAACGAATATATTACCATAATGATTTTTTCAATGGATGTGTCTCGCACTCGTCAATGCGTCCGCTTTTGAACAGTCGGCGAACGAAAGAGAAATTTATTCCTGAATATCAAAACGGCGGGAACTTTTTAATTCAGTTCACGTTCCTGCTTGCTTTTGTGCATCAAACTTCGAGCCCGCCTGACTGAAAAATTCCACCCCAAACAATTGCCTTTTACTTTTTAATACACAATTATTTTTAATGGAAAGTCGTACCTATTCTTAACTTAAAAAAAAAAATTAGAATACCAAATAAAACAGGGAACAAGTAAAAATTTGAAGAAGAAAAAACACGATAAAAGGGTATACATATGTACCTAATCGACATAAGAAACCACGAATCATTGATTCCTCCAGTGTATGAACTGCTTCCGGTAGCAGTGGCCAGTTGCAACCCTGATCTCGTTACCTGAAACGTACCCACCCCTTGGTCGGTCGTCTTCAACCCCATAAAAGTGATTCAACGGCCGGACCAAATTGTTCTTCCACTGTATATTTCCGCGCGATTAGGCTCGGCGAGGGAGTTCGCAAGAGGTGCGAGCGCGGAATGGCGGGAAAGGGACATCTTTACGGATGTTGCCAGGCCAGACTGAGGTCTGACGTAATCTCCGGGAATGGAGGGTGAAGGAGGGGGGGGGGGGGGGTGGCGCGTCGTCGCGAAGAAAGCAGGGGAACGGGGATGGAGAAATGCTGTATGCGCGTTGGCCTGAGACAACGACCTTTCGTGCGTGAACAGCTTCGGATATGCGTTTCCTATAAAACACATTGCGCGGTGGCGTAGTGGAAACGGTCCCGAGCTCGTCGGGGCCCCTCGAGAGTTTGAAGAAAAGAAGACACGAGACGGGGAGACGTACCTAATACCTATGTAGGGGACGTGTAGTGAGAACGTGAAATGCGGGAAAGTATGCGCGAAGCGTGTTGGCTGACTGGAGAATCCGATTATTTCTGCGGCGAGGAGGATTAACTGCGCGGGTAGTCGAGGGTGTGGAATGCAACCTGTGTCTGGAAAATTCAGGGACGAAGAATATAAGAATTGGTGCGCTGTACGTAGCCACTGCTGCTAATGACATTTTCTAAATGGGGTTAAAATAGGTTCGAAAAGATTTTTCGGCACGCTGTGTACGTGGATGATTTGTAGGTGTTACTTGAACGTGAGTATGTGAAAATGTGGCTTCAATATTGATTATAGATAGATGAATTATTCAGAAGCTACGAAGGAAGTTTAGAACACTCAATTTTCACCTTCGCGCGTATTAGGATATTTAGAGGAAATGTTCAGTAGTACGACACTATGATAAATCCGACGAGCCCCAAAGAAAGAGTAAGATATTAGAAATCATAGAGGTTTTAAATGCTCAACCAAAATAGCTCTATTATTGGACATCTACGAATGTAATTGTTTAAAAACAAGAATCTTTTTAATACTAAGGCTTAAATAATACATACTTCGCTATACTAGAATGTTTGCCCTCCACCCTGAATACCCGGCAAGTGACAACTTTATACTCATCTACACATATACTATACTATTAATCCATGAATAAATTAATAGCTAAAATATTTTCAGTTTCAATTTTCATCCCCCCTTTCGAGGTAGATTTATAATAAAAGCAGAATATATGATCACCATCGAGGTCATCCATCTCGAACTCTACGAACCACTAGGATCCCAACCCTTTCCCAAAATCATAATGATAACCACACCACAAAACACAAAACATATTCGCCCCCAGAGCCCCTCAACACAATACAGTTCGAAACTACCCTCGAAGCTTAATATCCCCCGGAATCATCCCTGTAATAACCTTCCATCACCTCGCGATCCGTAATTGCGCCGCAGACGGAGTGTCGTCCCTCGAATGTCTTCATCGCGCGGGAGAAAGAAACTCTAAATCATTCGATATCGCCCCCGTCTCCCGGCGCTATTGCCCCCAGGAGCAATAAAACGCGAAAGAACCGTTGGAAAAGCGACGAGGCAAACAATTACTTTCCGAACGACGGTGGCGGAAGTTATCGACTACGGTCACGTAAGAAACAATTAGCCGGGTTGGAGTTCAGACTGTCCTGTCGCTCCGCGTTCCCGGATGGCCGATTTCAACGTGGCCGAACGAACTATGGGGATTTCCACGACGCTGCGGCCGCAATTCCGCGAGAACCCGCGCGCAATAACGGCCCGTCGTTATTGCCAGAAACATTGTTCTTCGTTCGCCGCGGGGGATCAAAGGGGCTCAATGCTCCAGACTTTAACGTCCGCTGGAGAACGATTCCAGCGACGACTGCTGCTGCGGAGGATCGCTCATAATGGCCGGTGATCATTGTCGGGCATATTCTCGATAAAGGAGAACAGGATCACGCAATGGTAATATATTTTCCCGGGCGCGCGAGGGTGTTTCGAGGGAAATTTAAGCGACGAGGACGAATAGGTTAAAGGCATGATTTTCGCGTGTAGCTTCGGTTATATTGGGGGCTGGGAAATGCTTTGTGTGTTTTTATATTGCTTTGTTTGGTGGAGCTCTGTGTACTTGGGTGGTGAAAAATTGTGGTAGGTTTAAGCTGAGGGATACATTGAAACAAAACATCCTATGATCGTTGGTGCCTGAGATAAGGGGAGGAAAATTGTGGCTGATTTTAGTGGAATATCT
This sequence comes from Andrena praecox, assembly GCA_963932275.1. NCBI lineage: Eukaryota > Metazoa > Arthropoda > Insecta > Hymenoptera > Andrenidae > Andrena > Andrena praecox. Next base: position 51,371,980 of record OZ010732.1, read on the forward strand.
TTCGCTATATGTTTCTGGAAGAAGAATTTTTTCACTGTTTAGACTTATTATATTTAACAAAAGGTTCTACGATCAGAACTTCTACCCTCACCCAACACTACCATTTATTAAATAAAATACAAAAACCACGAGATACTTTGCCAATTTTCTACGAAGTTCTACGAACCAGACAGTGTGAGAAGAACAATGTGCTTTCATACACAAATGCCCATGTTTGACAAGCACGTACTGCATGAAAGATTCATCAGTTCTCACGCGAACCTGCCCTAACATGTCGCCCTAGCCACGCCACGAACAAAATAGAGAGAATTTTCTAAATAACACTGCACGCAGCAATACGGGGCCAGTGTGGGGGCTCAAAGAAAAAAAATGCTCGCGGTATAAAATTTCTTAATTAACTGGAGCCTTTTGCCAGCGACGGACTCCTACACCACGTCGAGTCCAAACTCCTCGGTGGACGTTCCCCCGCGGGACGCGATTTTCAAAATACACCACTGCGTATCGCTGTCCGCGGGGCGGGAATCGTAATAACATGTCGTTATGGCCAGAACGAATTTTCACCCTCAAAAGGGAACGTCTGCAGGTGTGTAATCTCACCCCTGGGGCAACCGAGGGTCGCGCAAGGATCAAAGAGATTTTCATGTGTTTCTAGACGACGGATAGAAAAAGAGGCGCTGGAACCGCGCGGGAGCGACGAGGACGCGCTGAAAGGACGAGAGAGGCCGGCAGCGAGAAAGGGATCGAGGTAGAGGGTAGGACAAAGTCTGTGATTAGAGGAAGAGGGGCGGGCGGGGGGAACAAGGGAGAAAGAGACGAGCTAAATGATCAAAACTCTCTTTTAACTTTCCAATTAATATTCCAACGGGGTTGGAAGTTCGCCCCCGTCCCGAATTCACTGGCTCCGCGCATTTCTGTTTCTCGCGCGCCTCGCATAAATCTCCCCCTCGATTTTAATTGCGTCAGCCGCGGTCGTTTATTTAAATAATTCGAACGCCAACAGTCCAGGGCCCGCCGCGCGCCGCGCGCCGCCAGACGATTTATTCGCGGCCCTCCTTGACGCCTTCCTTCGGATCGGTCGGCCACCTAAGCTCGTTACGAAAGCCTAAACCCCCTGTGTATCGTTCTTATGAAGTATTCAGGTTTGATTTCCCGGCCTCGCTGCAATGCTCGATGCAATTTATCGAGGGAAATATACTTTGGCAGTTGCAGGTACTCAAGGATAAGGTGCTCTGTTCCCACCTAGGGAGAGGATTTGTCGTGTCTACTTGGTTATAGGTAAGTGTACTAAATATAAGCAATGGGAAATAGTGTTAACTAAATAATTGAAAAAAAAAAAAGAAAATAGAAATCTGTATTATATTAGCTTACTCACACCCCTGGCCAAAAGTTGGGAATCTTTTGTCCATTTTCATTCTTATCTTTACCATTTATTCGAATAAATAAGTTTTAACATCTCATCTCGCAAAGTAAACAAACCTGCTTGTACCATAAGACAGTTGCAAATGTTATTAAATATCAACGAAGGTATTTTAAAAATCGAAATCAACAACAACCAGATGGTCCTTTATACACAAGACACTTTCCCATTTCAAACATATTTACACATTCTACGTTCCCCTGTCTCCTTCAAAGCACCACTATGATGAGCAAGTGAATACATACATGCCAAGTACCACTCGTGGCCCACAAAAGTGTCTCACACACAGAGGCCCCAAGTCCCCAGCAAAACGCTTTGTAAGCACCAAACAAACGCCGTCGGCAGGCAATCTACCAAATAAAGTCAAGGTACTCACGATATTCATTTCCTGCTCCTGGATCTCCTTATAGACCTCGACGATCTTCATCAGCGCTAGTCCTGCAACACAAAGCGTATTTCGATCGTTTTCAAACAGTCCCCGGCTACGGAGGCCTGGGATTCGCGTCGAACCCAGGAGAGCTTTCGCGGTTGAAACTTTCGCGCTGAATTATTCAGACGTGGCTGGTGTCGTCGATACTTTAATCCACGGCCCGGGGTGAGAGAAAGAAAGGGGGGGAGCGAGCGAGCGACCGCGAGAGTTGGCGGCACCGCGTTCCAGCGGTCTGGGGCTGATTTTCGAGTGACTTTCCTCCGTGGAAAGCCCCCCGAAAGCTCCCGAAAGAGCGCGACAAAGGCGGGGGAGCACGCAGCAAACCACGATCGCGACGCTCTTGGAAAGCCGCGACGCGGGGGGCTGCTGGAGTTCAACAAAACTTTCGTGTTCCTGGCTGGTCTCGCGCAAAAACTTTCCTGCCGTTTCCTTGGACGCTCCTTGCCGCGATACTTCTGCCCGAAAGAGGTCCCTCGGCTCTCCAAGAAGCATACCACGTTTGCTCGATACGTTACGCGTGTTTGCATTCGCGAACGAAACGCGGTTAGAAGTTCCAGCGTGTGGGAATAATTTCAGGGGCGGCTTCGACGAGAGAAGATTGAGTGCCGCGGAGGTCGTGAGACATTTATATGTATGTGCGAGAACATATTCGAGAAATAGGTAAGTTCTCTTGTTTGGACTGCGTTTGGCTGAATTTTCTATTTATCGCTTTTGGTATACTGGAGGGACTGAGTTAATTAATGATCTTGGGGATTTTCAGTGTTAGGGGGACGATTTAAGTTTCTTGTATATTTGAGAACTTCGGTTCTAAGGCGTACGATGTGCAGTGGTGTGTGGTTTCTGTAAGCTGTTTTCTTTGCAGTTTTCATGGTTCGAGGGGTTTCAATGAAAACTTATGATACTTTTATGGTGGTTTCTTGGTAGGCACAGAGCTGAAGTTTTATAAGCACCACGGAATAATCTTTTGGTGTTTAATATTGAAGATACAGTGGAGGGGGATTTAGTATTATTTAGATTTTAGATTTATCGAGAATTTAATATGTTATTTCGACTGCCCCTTTCTAATTTTGACTAGTTGGTAATTTTTATTTAACTATTTGAGCAGTTCAAAATGTTCTACAGCTATCGTTCAATCGCAAGGGGCCACTACTTCATAAAATAATCACTGTAAATATTTTCAATTTTTTCATTCACACAACTGAGCAGAAAGGATTTTTATTTTAGGTTTATATTCAAGAATTCTATTAGATATTGTTGCGCCGGGGCGTTTCTACCGCAGGCCACCCCGACGCAACGGGTATAATAAATACACGAGCACACACATTGTATGACCATTTACTATATGTATTTGGTACACGACGGTATGACACGTACGGCGTTCGGTATAAGACTCTTTCTTGTCGGCCTCCTGATCGTCCTCTTGACGGAGGCCGACCTTCTTCTTTCTTCGGCTGCGAGCACTAGTAGCAGGCCATGCATAGGCCTATACCCGGTGCTCGCAACGATATTATAAAAATAATAGACTTCAATGGTTTCTTGTGTAGAAATTCAATTTTTGCTTCACACATAGGCTAATTTCACATTCTTTCGCATAATCGATTACCCGATGAAATTTAATAACCTGTAAAGTGAATACGAAGGGTGTAGAATTCTACAGCACTTATTAACTGTATCGCTATAATAATGAACCTTTATGAGACCGCGCTCAGTTAATCAGTTATCAGATAGTTTGGAACTAGTAAATTACAATTTCACCGTTACATAGTTAATGACAAATACCGGAATCGAAACGCTGGCGCCGATGCGAATTCATGCTGGTGGCAGTGGATTCGCGACTACGCGTAAGCGAGAAATCGTACGTCGCTGGATAAGAGGAAAGAATGAAGAGGGGCAAAATATTCTCAAGTTTGATCGACTAATTAAAGTTTTAATTAAGTTAGATGAGCGTCACTCAACCTTAAGTTCAAATTAGTTTATTAAGGTATCTGTAATAAAATTCAAGAACTTCTGTGTCTATCTGATGATTGGACCTTCATCTGTGAAAACTTTCGTCACATAAAAATTCATTGTATAATAATCGCAACTATGGAACGTGTCCCAATTTCTGAAACTACAGAACAAACGATTGGCTATTTGTTTATTCAGAAAAATCGCATTATATTTCCTTCAATTTCAAACAAAAATTGACATAAGCAATTTTTTATGAAAAGGCTGTTTAGGAGAAACATCACCTTAGAATATTTTTTACATTTTGATTAAATGTTTCATTAACGCAAGTTACATTAAATTTCCACGTTTCTCTTGTTGTTTGTTCTCGAGAATACGTCGTTCCACTAATGTAGCCGCCTTTGAATCTCTTCTTCCAACAGTATTCATTTGTCTGTACTTACATGAAAGTCAGCTACAATGCATAGCCAAGATTGATCCTCTTTATTTATTTTCTCTGCGCGCAAATATTTCAAGCTAAATCTACTGGACCCATACAGTAGTAAAAATTTTATATTCTGTGTTATAACAGCGCGATGGTCGTTTTACTACTGGATACATTCAATGTATGCTTCAATGCATCAGGGTTGTAAAATCGTCGTTTTGGTTTACGTAAAGTTTCTGACGGATACTGACACACCACCAAGGGATGGCATTAAAGAAACCATTCTGGCAAACGATCCCTTAAGCATATGCGTCTTTTTCATATCAGACATCAAAAGTTGTAATTATTCTTCTAAATAAAAAATATATTTAACTCCTACCATATAATACTTCCTCCAATTCCAAATATATATGATATATTATTATATTCTTCTCGTAAAAAAGTTCAAATTCTGTTTTTTCTTTCCCTTAAATCTGGTTCATAGTGTCCCATTCATGATGGATTTTACAACGAATATGTGAACATTGGGGATGAAAATGGATGGAAATAAATCGTTCGCGAAAGGGTCATGAAAGTACGATGGAAAGGATGAGGAAGATGAAAATCATGTCAAGGACTTGTCTCTTCAACCCCTTCAGTTCTAGAGTTAATATATGTGGAACGAGGGTAAAGCAGTGGGACTTCTCGACATATGGGATTTCCTTTCCTCGTTACGCTTAACCCCACATGAATCATAGAGGGCTTCGCCCGTGTAACGAATACACCAGGTCAACTTTCCTGTAATTTCTCGAGCAAAAGGTTTCTTGAAAGTAAGCGACGAGTATCGCGTGGCAGTAATTAACTTTTGCCATTCCTTCCATTCACACATTCCCCTCCAAAGTTTAGCGGTGCATAATGCAGATACTTTTCTTAATCAAAACTGGATACACATAATATCTCGCTGATAGTATTACACGTTACACTTCAAATATTCTCAGACTATGTATGAAAAAATTAGTGAAGTAACGAAGAAATGTCACAGAAGTTAAGACAAAAAGGAATAAAAGCCCCTGTGGGCCCCCTGAAACATCAGACAATATGTTAAAAATGTTAATGACCTTTTAGGAGCTTGAAAATATAATGGATGTAATAATTTGAATAAATTCACGAGCAATAATGTGAAAATTTCATTTACTTCTTATAAAAATTAAATGACAGCATTATAGTTGCGGGTGGGCCTCCTTTGCTTGCTAGCAACCATTATTTTCTCAAAGATGAATAAAAACTATTCCCCCGAATTCAGTTATTGATCATGTTAAATCTTAAACCGACTATCAAGATCCCCATATCCCACTAACCATTGAGTATCAGTCCCACATCGGCACTACCTTCTGCATTCAAAATTACCTACAGGCTCCCATATGGAAGTATTCACGCGTCCCCCTGGATCACTCTGTACATTAATCACTCCATGGGAATTAAATCGACTGTGCATCTTGGTTGGCTGACGCTGTCTGCGCTCCAGAGATCCACCAACACAGAGCCCCGAGATCAGAGGCGGCCCGTGAAGCCGCGAGATCTTTGCGCCCCCCGTATTAACATACACGCCGACTCGGCGACAGCTACTTACCATTCCTGGCTTCGTCAGACCCTGGCTGAACTACGCGCCGCGCCGCGCCGCGCCGCGAATTAACTCTCGGCCCGAGAACCGTGTCGAGGGAAGACGAGCTGAATCGGGTAGCTGGGCAAGGTCGAGGATCGAGTGGCGGCGCAGAGGTCGAAGGTGAGAAGAAGAGGTAAACGCCGGTAGCGCGGAAAGGTGCGCCGAAATCGAGAGGGTCGAAAGAAAGGGGCGCGGAGCCGGGGCCATAGGCGGCACAGAAGAGGGTGGTATCGCGCAGACAAAGGGAAGGCGAGCTATCTATGCGTTCCGCCATCGTATCTCAGCCGTACAATATCGTAATCCCTCGCCATACGTAAAGCTCCGCATGGTGAATCTCGTTTACGCGTACATCTGCATAGATATTTCAACCTGGCTGTGTGCACCCGACCGTCTGTGCATGTTGATCTGTACAGAAACGGGAGGGAGACGTAGCAAGCGTGGGGTGTATCTATGTGTGCGTGCACGAGGTGGTTCCTTGGTCCTCGTACGTTTAGGATGCCGTTAGGAAGAGACTTCCGTCGTTTAGTCTTCAAATAACATGATACAACAGACGTTCGCACAGATTAAATATTCTTGGGATAAATGAGGGTGCAAAGATGTTGAGTAGTATGCGCAGTGCTTTGCATTACTGCAGTCGCTAATCGTTCGTAGTGCCATGTTTTCTTTGAATATTTTTTAATATATTTTCTGCCGTTACCACCCCTTTCATTCTTTTCGTCATTCTCTCTCCCTTTCTTTCTCAGGTCAGGCCTAACAGCAGCTACGACGAGCCTATTTCGCCACTCGTTCGCCATTTCTTTCTTTTGCAAATGTTAATAAAGTTGTTTTATTATTATTATCATAACGTATTCACAGAAAAGAGAGATTAGTCGATTTTTAGCAATATTATTTTCAAATGAAGGCAAAGCTCAACCTCACCCCTTATATTTTCTAGAAATCATTTTACCTTTAGAATTCCAACCCTCAAGTCGTTTCATCATTCAAGTGCAATACCAATATCGATTAGATTCTACCTATCCAATACCCAAGAAAAATACTCGAAACTTAAAAAACTGAAAAATATTCATGAAATCACTCCCAACCTCACCCTACACATTTAACTCTAACCAATTTCACAGTACTTTAGATTCCCCGCGACAAAACCATTTCGTACCTCAAGTTCAATACCAATATCGATTATACTTCACGTACCGACCACCCAGTGAAAAGGAAGACCCCCGAAAAGTGACCGTATCCCCTATCTATGGGGTCAATTTACGTCATTATCCCCCGAGCGGAAATGAGTGTTGCGCATCGGCAGCGCAGGTACAGATAAATGTCCAGGGGACGGGGGACGCGCATGTAGGTGTCAGTAATTTTGACAGCCGCGTGGCAGGTGGGTTGGTGTAACGCGGCGTAACGATGCTTATGGGGCTTTAGCCTAGCGATGTGCGGCTTCGCTGGGTTTGGGTTTAATGCACGGGCGCGAGGGGTTTAACGCGCAACGTAAACACCAACAGCGGATCTATGGCAGCCGACCAGACAGTCGGCCGTGCTTGGGAAAAGCTCACGGCGTCCGTGCTTCCGGTCTCGTGCCATCGACACAAAGAAGAGCCGCGCCGCCACGGGACAACTTGCTGGGAAAATACGACGGCATTTCCGCCGGGACACGGTTCATTGGATTAGGTGTAGTCCTGTAGCTGTTTGTCGAAACATCGGTGCGTTCGGGGGTGCGGTATCGACAATGCTATCGCGCAACACGCGTGGTAAACGTTAAAAAAATTCGCGCCACCGTGGGTCATTCGATTTTATGAGACCGTCTACTTTTACAGCCAACGAACTCTGTGTATAGTTTTTCTAGTATTGTATTTTTCTAGTGTTGAAGAGTCATTGGAGAAAACACTGTAACTGCCAATTAAGGGATAGGTAAATGAATGGTACATTCAGTTTCTTTACAACTTAAAGGTGGCACATACAGGGTATTCTACAAGTACACTTCGGTTTCTCATGAATTTGGAATATATTAATGTAAAAAATAGAAAATTTTGTGACTTGTTTGGGTTATTGTATACTTGAGCATATTTGGCAATCAAAACAAATGAAATTTCGTAAATAATTTGAAGTCAGGGACGTTTTCTCTGTCTGCTGAAAAATTCGAGTTTCGGCACTTAGAGTGTTTTTTTACGAGGACTCTTGAGTTTTGTGGAATGGAAAAGTGTGAGTTGCTAATTTGGTGTTGGAGTGAAAGAGAGTAATAAAAAGTTGAAGTTATGAAAAAATTCAAGGAGATTTTTGCAATGTTAAATGTTGTTTAAGGTTCTGTATCACAGTGTTTGAGAATTGATTAAGGAAAATGGCACTGGTTAATCGTACGAGTGATTTCAGCTTCGAAGCACCTGTTGTACCTACTTACTTAAAGTATCATGCAACAGATGCGGAATTTTGGAAAAATCACTTTGTAAACGTTATTGTGATATTATTCTTGATTACTCTTACCAGCACTTTCCGCATGTTAGGTCCCTTACCATCTATCTACATAAAACGAATAAAGTTCTCTCAGGGAGCATGAAGTTTCATCCGATTACAAAACATTCTGTTCCAACGACATCTCTTGAGAGAAATTCAATAGTCTTTGTGCAAGTGAAACGCTCAGGAATAAGGGAGACTGTGATCAGACGTCTACACCACTGCATATCGAAATAGCAAATTCTCTCTATGAGGACACTAACGATATAGTTTCGTCAGTAAAACACAAACCTTTATACAGTGTGTATGTAACTGTATTTATCTTTGATATTTAAGCACAAGACTCTGTCACTTTTCACATAGACCAGCGATGCCCCGATGGGCGGCCCGAGAGTACGAGCATCCATCGCATTTTCCAAAGCTCGCGTGGAAGGGGGTCTCGAAACCAATGAAGTTGCAGGCATGTAACGGATGAGGAAAACTCTAGTAGTGTGCGTGTAGGCTCGTACCCGTAAGCTTATATGACTGGGACTCTTGGAGCCCCAGTGTTCTACATTTTAGGAATTAGGAAAATAAACAGTAATTGACTAATGATTAAACAATAATATTATGTAATTGGACGAAATAGACTTGAACATTCCCACTTACACCTCTGATTAACAAAAAGTTTGTTATTAAACGATTTTTATTCAGCTTCAATCCTCTGTTTGTGTGTTTGTTTGTATGTATGTTTGTTCAGTTCAAATCTAGAAATTCAATTTTAACCTACTTCCAACTATCCAATAGACTTGAAACGTTGCAGGCATACGTAGTTTGGATGACAATACAAAATTATGAAGAAAAAGAAACCCCCCAGGGTTTAAAAAATTATCCTGTCATCAAAAAATAGAACCCATAACCGCAAATCCAAACGACTTGAAATCAGCCTAGATATAACCAGAAGTCAAATCAATTTAATCGCAATGAAATCAGCATGTAACGGTTACATGCTGATTTCAGGGTACGAGCCTACACGCACACTACTCGAGTTTTCCTCATCCGTTACATGCCTGCAACTTCATTGGTTTCGAGACCCCCTTCCACGCGAGCTTTGGAAACTGCGATGGATGCTCGTACTCTCGGGCTGCCCATCGGGGCATCGCTGACATAGACTATTTAGAAATTAAGGCCCATTAAAAGAATATTAAAATAGGTATACATATGTCATATATTAAATATCATCACCAAAGAAAAAGTAATTTCCACAATCTAAAACTCCACAAGTACATCATTCTCCCAGAAAAAAATCGTTGTCCCTGCACGCGGAATCACGCCCAAAGTAGGTACGTGTTTCTGTAAAACAGCCACATTTCCTTTTCAAATCCAACCATCAAGGGCATTTACAACGCTTAATTACCCCTCTGCATTCCAGAATTCAGGCACGGAGCAGCGAGGCGAGTGAAAAAATTCGCGGAGCCTGCACCGTCCCGTCGTTTTTTCTCGAATGACACCCCCTAACACCCCTTGCCCTACGCGAGAGAATAAATATGAAAGAGTAACGAGTCAAGGGTAAGCGGCACGGTTTTGTCAGTTTCTCTCCTCCGCGGGGGCTTCCGGTGTTCCTCGAGCCAAGATCATAAACATATTCATCCAGGAGGCAGCGCTTAAGCCCACCCTCCCCGCCCCGCTGGCCGTTCCCCGTGACTTTGCGGAATGGTCACGTAAAACATAGCGTTGCACGTGACTTGGCGACCCGTAAAAAATGCGCAAGAGGAATTTAAGACGCCGTAAATAGAGGGAAGAGCGGGCCTATAAAAGGGAGGAGCGCGGCTGAATATTTGATATCCCTGGAGCGACCGTTTCTCGCTCCAAGCTTGGACACCCAGATGTCCTCGACTGGACAGCACGCAACTTCTTCCTTTAGGAACGAGTCCCTGAAAGAACTTCATCGGTAACGTTAAGCTTTTCAACGCGTCCGAGGTTTGACTTTCCTGGTGACCTGCGTATTTCAGGGCTGTGAGAAGTGGGAGATACTTTTTAGACTCGTTTTACCCATTAGTGGGGTGGTTTTTATGGATCCAGGATTAGAATGGGGATAACGTTGTGTAGCTTTGAATGCTTTGATCACGTTTGGAATTCTGAAGCGAAGATTTCGAGATACGTTCTTAAACAGTTGAACGTTGAATAAATTTAAAACTAAAAAGAGTAAAATTTTGATTTTTTAAACCATGCTTGGTTATTGTTCCCCTTAATGTAATATAATATTTATAAGTGAAATATTGCAGAAAGAGAAATCGAAGAATAGTATGATCACAAAATTGAACATTATATAAGTATTGTATAAATTTAACAATTACCAATGTCTCATTATAAGGAACATACTGTTTATTTAATTCTGATATAAAAGGGCAATACAATCGCATCCTAATGTTTCCTAACTAGTATATGATAATTTCCTCCCAAGTTACAAGGGAGAAAATGAAGAAGCTTACATCCACATAAGGTAGAGTCGAAAACAAGCAAATTTAAAGCGTCGTAAGTAAGAGAACGCAGGTGTCTGTAAAGCTGGGGTCGTCATTGAATACTTGATGTACAGGGTGTACCGTGTTTTCCCCTGAAGAGACAAGTACAGGGCTTTCAATGCGCAGCATAAATTTTTGCGCCCGAGGATCCACTAAAGTACCTAGTGGCCATCAATTCGGCTGTTCGGCGTCGTTCCATCGAATTTCCTTCCTGTCTTACGCGCGAATTTGTCATTAAACGACGCGGCAATTCTTCTTCCTTATGGGACACGCCTACGAGCAATTGTGTAACCTCTAACAAAACCGAAAATCTTCGACCTGTCCTGCGTAGAGTTCGTTCAATAAACGAATTTCTTTGGACATCCTTGTACTCGATTAAAAAAAGATTAAAGAAAGTTTAACAGGAGGAGTGCACGAGCTTCTACTGTATATAATTACTCTATATCGTTTATAATAATCTATTAAAATGCATAGGGTGCATTATTCACAATTTTGGGAGAAAATCGAGTTTGAGTTCCTTTATAAGTTATAGTAAAACTAATTCGAAATTATTAAAACCACTGCTACCACTGCAACTTAAACTTGAACAATTTGACACAATTTGAACCAAATCGATGAGCCGAACAATAAATTGTGCACTCTCCCTGTAAGAAAAAGTGGAACTTCTTTAGTGTTTCCTCGAATATTCCAAGTGGATTCAGTTTCCATAACTTGTTTACCCCCCATTGGGTATGTACCCCAGTCTCCTGTATCATGGATTTCGTGTTTATCGATAAGCCGGGGGTATCAAACGAGAAAATAGAAGGCGACTTCTGTTTATCCACAGTGGTTCAATATTGGCTGCTTGCGGCCGCCTTCGGTCTTGCAACTCTTTCCTTCCGCCCTCTTTGATTCGAAATTGTCCATTCGGTTTGACTAGCAGACTATTGTAACGTCTCTCCCTCTGCCGTTCTTGCCACTTTGTTGCAAATTGAACGATCTTGTGCCGTCGATTGGAAAAAGGAGCGTATTCGAAATAGGACATCCTTGGAAGCTCTTGGTCGATTGCCCTGAGAGCTGGTTCCCTTCTCTTCTTCGCTCCCTTGGCAGAATTTCACGTTGTATTTTAATGAAACGATGCCTTTGGTGCAACAACAGCTGTCTTCGGAGATGCTCGTACATTTATGAATTGGCAAACTTCTTCGTTTTATTACCGTATTTATGAATTAGTAAAATAAAATTGCCGAGTTTCGATTATGAAGTTTTGATCTGATATGTTATTTTCACACTCAGTTGTGGGATTTGTAGAATATTTTGTAGATTACATGGTATCAAACTCAGAGGAAAATATTCTAATGTTGAGCTTGCACGATGAAATCCATAATATTGTGTTTTAAGACACAAACGTATTGTTCTGCAGCAGGAGGAGCATTCTCAAGAAATGATAATTAACATGGCTGTGCAGTGTGCAATCCCTCTAGTCGAAGTATTCGTGTTTAAGGTACACGTGCAATATTCAATGCTTGGGCGCGCATAGTTCAGGAACTGTTTAAGAGGATTAGTCATTAATCTTGAAAGGAGTCTACCTTCGCTATCCTCTTAGCATCTTCGAATTTAATTAATGTAATCCCACGTAAATTAGATTGAGGATAAATAGAGCGAAACTATTGCATAACTGCACAAAGTGAAGCAAGTTCCATGGAGGAGCTAGTGTCTCGATGGCAAGTACTGTCAATTAGGTGACAACACGTGCCTCCATGAAACTATAATTCTCAGCTCAGAAGATCGTATTTCAAAGGATTATTCAAATTCACCCGATAAAGTGGATGGCCTGAAGTTCGTAGCGGAAGTCTCGTGTACCACAACTTTCATGATACATTACATAAAACATCGTAGGTAGGTAGCTCCCACTGAATCGTAAAAAGATTTGCATATTCAAGAACAACAATTTGAGAGAATTCGCAGAAGATCAGACATAAAAATGATTCAATACCAACCATGAACATTTCCTGCAAAGAGAATAAATCTTGGCTACCTACCTACCTCGAATCTACTTTATTTAAAAAATACGATATAACAACTTTTCACCCCTCAACGCATGCATCACTCTGATTCTCACTTAACCACAAGTTTCAAAATACCATTGACAAACCAGTAAAACATAAGATTACCCATATTCCTAGCTTACAGCATCGTTTATCATTGCCAAGGAGTATCACGCAGACAGGTGCGTCGAAACGTTTCCCATCGAACAGCAAGTCAAACAGTTTTTCCATCGTTAGGGTAATCTCACTTCCACGCCCCGTTTGATGTGGTCCCTGGTGCCACTAATTAAGATCGAATTCGAAAGGGCTTTACCCCTCGCGAAAACTAAAGTCGAAGACAAACAAAATTACGCGACTGTCTGATGGCGGGCGGAGACGAGGTAAGCAAAACGGGGAGAACGAAATGCAGGGGTCCCGAACGACGCGTAAACACGAAACGTCTCTGGGACACTTAATTAACGAATCAGCCGGAATGCACGTCTCCGCCATAGCGCCTGGCTGCAAAGTAGCGATAGTCGGGAACGTTTTAATTGACTTCTCGAAACATAAAAGGCGGAGGAACGCGAAACTGGAGGCTGCGACATCGAATGCAAATGCTGGAGGAAGAGTTTATGCTGAGAAGGGGGGATCCGGCTGTCAGAAAGTAGAAAAATAAATCAGAGAATTTTAGAGAACCAGGGGTGAAATTGATAATTTTCTGTTCTTTTTAGATGTGAGCTTTTATGCAGGTAATTCGCATCGTGTGTGGATCTAAATTTAATATAAATGTCACGGTTAGTGTAATTTTTATATATTATATTATAGGTGGGAAGTTTGAATATTTTGTGAGATGTACCTACCTATTATTTTAGAAAGCAAAAGTGTTCTTTATAATTGAATGAATATCACGAGTGATGTTATTTTTTGCGTAAAATTTATATATCTATTATTGATACTGTTTCACAATATTCATAGATAGGAAAAAAATGTTTGAAATATGTTCGCAGGATCCAGTACTGCGTGTTCGAAATAAAATCGAGACTCAAGCAGAACTGAAATAATGGTCCCAATTACCCATTAATGTGCACTCTGTATCCGTCAGTCGTCGCTGATTAATTGGTAGCAGTAATGCAATTAAAGTGAAATGAATCTGACCGTCGTTGCTGGATTTTTATCGCAATTCTTCTCTGCAATCATTTATGTATCAAACGTGGAGTACCCATTGATCGAAAGGGATGCTCGAAATGTCCCGTCAGTAATTGATTCGCGCTTAAATCGGATTGACATTACAGTTGACCTATGAAAAGCGTAGGGATTTCCGAATCCCTTCATTACACCATTAAGGGAAGAAATTACCAGTCTCATGGCACTCCAGCACCGTAATTGGATTTCTCCAAGACTCGAAATGGCTTCCGATCCGTGTGTACACAGCCTGTCATTAGCTGTAATCACTTACGCCTGTAATTTCGGGCCGAACATCCCGAAACGAAGGGGAAACACAGGGGGGAATAGAGCGGGCTTATGACTTGAAACGAGAGCACAATATTCATCGTAAAAAATACATAAGAGCTCTCGGAAATACTACATTTTGAACAAAAATGTAACACGTGCTCTTCTTTAGGAAAATAATGTAGCACAGTAATTAAATAAATTTTGTGTTGTATAAAATTTCGAAAAGCACTCGTTGTTTTTAATATACTTTACATCTGTATATTATTACAAGAACGAAGACTGGTACTTCCGAATAAAATATATAATTAATTTCTGACGGAAATTTGAAGTTCCAATACCCCCAACGAAAAGTTACATTACACAGATACAGTGTACATAATTATATACAAAACAGAATATACAGAAATTCCTTAAAACTACAGAAAAAAAAACAATTGTTCCATAAACCGATTCACTACCATCAAACTGCATCCCTTGCACCACGTGAAGCAAAATGTGAAAGCAAGATTCCTTAAAACCTATCAAACTATGTCAAGCAGGAAACAAACCAACGAACAAAACGAAGAATAATCTCTATAAATTGAGAATAATCTCTACTTAAGCAGGCCTCGAATAAAGTAATCCAGATCCGATTATATTATCGACAAGCATCAATCACGGAGCCCAACCAACAAGCGACATCAATTTACCCCTCGCCTATTTGATTCCTGCTCAGATCACCGTGGCATCCCTTCATCCCTCGATTAGAAAGGGATAGGGGCGGCAGCAACCCCCCCCCCCCCCGCGCCCCCTGGCGAGGAGATGAGGAACATGCTCGGTTCTCGGCTCGGGGTGCCGCGGAAGTTGCCTCTCTTCTCGAGCGGGGGTGGATAGTTTTCCGCATCTGTGGCCACGATTCGGGGAGGAACGCGCCCCATGGCGCTAACCGACTCCTACGAAAGCCAGGCCGTGAAAAAGGGTGGAAGAGGGCTGGCCAGGTGGAGGAACGATGGAACAACAGCCCCTGCGCGAGTCAACCCCTGCGGCTGGATAGTCCTACGCGCAGGAAGAAGGGTAAGGCAAACAGCGTTCACCCGGCTCGACCGTCTCGAACTAATTAACGTGGGACACGACGAGCCACCGAGTTGCACGTGGTCGAATAAAAGCTGCACCGCGAAAACTGGGGGATTACACCCCTGTTGGTGAACAGGCCGCCGCCGATCGTCTGGGGAAGCCACCCCCCTCGAACGGGACGAGTGGATGATGTAATCTTCGTAATGGAATTGGCTGATAAGAGTGTTGGCGTTGTACTTGGTAGGTATGTTTCCTGTTTCCTTCATATACTCGCGATCACTGCGCGACGGTTTTAACGTGCACCTCGGTGTTTCGAATATTTGATGGCTCGACTCGATAAGGGTCAGCCACTCCGGGGAGGGGTATTGATTTCAGTGGATTGATGAGGTTTCGGAAGAGCACTGTCATGGAGATATTCCAGGGAAGTTGAAGGCTTATTCAGCGGGGCCATTGTTGTCACTCACCCCCTCGAGTTTTCTTTTCAATGGATCTAAGGGGAAGATTTGGTATCGGGATGTTTTAGGGGAAGCCGAGAGGTGTTTGTGCGTGGAATCCTTGCACTGTGTTTATAGGATTATGGATTATCTTTTGGGGATTAAGATAAAGTTACTGGGGAAGGGTAGAAAGTGTCCTTTCATTCTGATCTACTTTTGTGACTTAAGTATACTAGCGGAAATCCCTGCTGTGTGCTGGTAGTTGGTGATTTAATTATTATAGTTTCTGTTTCTCACAGTTGATCTCATTAAAGTAGTGCAAGTAGATGATTAGTTGTTTTGAAGTTGTGAGATGATGTCCCTTCTACAGAATTTATTATTATTTCTAATTCTTAACAAAATATTTCAGAATTATTAATGGTTTGTATACTGCCCGACAATATAAGAAAAGGAATGTAATAAATAATAGTTAAAACTACCAGATAAATCATTGCATATCTGTACTTATATTGCTCTATTATACACACCAATTTCCATCATCCTGCAAACTCAAGTGAAAATTAGACGAACCCACTTGAGACACTTCCCAAGTTACACTAAAACTCAAACGTTACAGGACTAATTACCTTGCCCTACAATAACAGAAATCGACATCGCGCGAATAAACTCCACCCGATGAACTCCAGAAGCACGAGCCCATCGCAGCCCGTCCTCGAACGTGTTCTAAATAAAATCCCTCAGCGGCACCCCTCTAATCAGCTCGGCGGCCATTAAGGGTCCCCTGAAAACTGTCTCGTCTCGTCGACGCGTCCGAGCCGGAAGGTGAAGCATTTCATTACGTCGAATTGCATTCTCCTTCCGCTGCATCGAAGTAGAACGAGCCAACGAAAGGGAAAGAGCGGTGGCAGGGGGTAAGGGGGGGGGGCTGACTATCAGGCCTAGGGATGGCAAGCGAAGCGGCTGGATCCCGGTTCGAGCGCGAGTAAATAGTAACAGGGAGTGGGTGTACCCGTCCCTGTTCCCGTATCAGCGCATTTGAAATGGAAATCCACCCTAAGATTCCGTCGCCGACGACGCTCAGCGACGGCTCTGTATCTCGCAAGCAGGCCCTCGCAGCGACTCTCGCCACCCTTTTGTTTCATAACTCGCCGCGACACGTCTCTATGGCGCCATCTTGGGTTTCACCGGTCTCCATCGCGCCCGTCCCTTTGCCCCCGTCGACCGAGAAACACGTACACGTATTCTCCGCTCTCCTTTGTCACGGAATCCCAGAGAAGCGGCGACTTTTCGGATGCCGTAAGTATCGCGTTACGTCTGCCGCCTCAAGGAATACGAAAAAGGGATGACGGGGGCAGGGTGGGAGCTCAGGGTGAGACAGGTATTCGGATCGGCTCCCGTTACGGCGAATAATTGACCTGGAGGGCTATCAGGGGGTCGATACTTCATCGAGTGTCCACGTAGAGGGTTTAGCGGAGGGTTGCTCGAACTGCTTCTGAAGGACTACTCGAGGCTGGCCATCGAATCGAACTGAATGGGGTGGGGGAGGATGGGATCTTTGCTCGTGATTGTGGACATCTTGGTTTAGCCGCAGGATGTCACCTGTTGGCGAGACCGAGTATTGTTAAGGAGAAATTGGATCAATTCTGTAATAATTTTCAAGGGTGTTCGATAATATCTTAGTTCGTGGAGGTTTTATGTACGAGATAGGTCAAAATAGGATTGAATGAGAATTGTTTAAAAAGTGGAAAGATTCCGCGCCTATAGAAGCAGCATTTAAAAAATTAAAAAGATATATAAGAACTGTAGCAGAGGAATAATTTGTGTATTGTGCAATAAATTTCAAATAATATGCGAGTAGATTTCTAGTGTGCTTCTCTAGAAAATGTAGAAAAAATATGGTTTAAATAGAAAAATGTGTAAACATTGAATAATCACATTCAGATTTCAGACACAGTGCAGAGTACCTACTTCCTAAAATGAAACCTAACTTCCTAACTTAATTATTCTGAAAACAACCCTCCAAGCATGTACCACTTTCATTACCTTCCTCGAAACGAAAAAACGAATGAATCATCAACACAGAATTTGAACCATAACGCATTATTATTTTGCATAAATTCTATTAACTGCAATTCCCAAGCCCCAGTGCCACCGAATTCTTCCCATTATTTCCACACCCATAATCTGCCACTAAAATATCCAGCTTATATTAAGAAACACCCTGTTTATAAAGTGACTTCAATCGAACAAACACATAAAGTCTCTGTATCATGACAAAGTAGGTATTGCACGGTCTTGGGTAAAAAAGCAATTTCGCAGCACACAGTCACGCTGAATTCTTTGCCTCGTTATTGGATGGGAGAGATGGAAGCCTCTGATTCAAAACGTCGATACTTGCCGGTTTTATTGCGCGCAGATAAGATTCTAACGATAAGCGAAAGACAGTAGGGAAGTTACCTTCCCTAATTGGCGGATGCCTGCGAGCGAAAACGTTCCAGAGATAAAATAACCCGATGATTACACCTTGAATAAAGCCACGGTTCTATTCTCGTCCTAGCTGTTCCTTGATAACCTCGAAACCCGCAAGATAAGAGCCTGTTCCAGGCTGTGTTCCGTGTAAAATTGAAAATCCCACTCTGCATGTTTAGAATGCAGCCCCGAGCGAGCATAATGCAAACACGATTAAGTTAACAATGCTCTCTATCGTTCTCTGATGTTTCAAGGCAAACGAACCGAACCCCTCTTCTGTGGAATAACTGTTATATCGTAATTTATTGAAGTTGGATAATAGACATGGTCAAGCAGGTTTGTAATAAAAAATCGCTGAAAAATACCGTGGGCTACTGTTACTGCACTTGATTGATGCTGGTTTGATTTAGAAGGCTCACTAATTGGGTGGTGCTTGATAAATGTCATTTTATTAGTTGCAGCGAGGTCAGTAGTAGTATCCGTGTTTATGTGAGAAGAGTTATGTGGCTGTATCGATCGTTAAGGTGAAGAAACGGGTAGCTATGTGACGGAGAATTTGAGAAAGAACTCGTAGCTGAGCTAAGCAAATTCCAGCATCTTTTAGTGCAAATATTTTCGCGCGTGAAACGGGACATTGGGATGCACTCAGCTGTAACGCGTAAGATTCGACGAAATTGAACGCAAACATCAGGAAATCTTCAGTTAAAATTGCATGGAATAGATTGCGCAGGAAGAATGGCATAGGGCTTGAGCAAAGATAAATAAAGGGGCCACTTCCTGACTTGATGATTTTATGCAACACTTCCTATCTTGCTTCTCGTCAAAATCCGAAGATAATCCTCGATTTTCTCAATAAACTACCCACCAATGCGGCAACTATGTAGCCTTCACTTTAACGGACAACCCTTTAAACACTATCCAAATGAAAAATGATTTAAAATAATTTCACTATTTTCACGCCACATATCTTAATATTTGTTCTCTTACAAATTTCACAGCTAAAAGTTATGCATCTTCGCTTAAAACACAAAGCTTCGTTAAGCGCAAGGCACAATTAACCTTTATTACCCCCGAAGAAGCAATCTCTACATTACGTAAAACATAAACAAAGAATATCAGCCATCACCCCCTGGACCAACAATATCCCTCAAAAACGTAACATAACGCTGTATAATTTGTCGAAGTCAGCCCCATAAATTCCAGAAACGCCACGGTTCCAGCTCGTTACGTTTTCATCCCCCGTCAGGTATGCAGGGCATCAAAGATCCAACAAACCACGATTTTTCCTCGTGGATCGGCATCGCGATCTCCGGGAAAACTACACCGAGAATCGAGCCACCCCCCTGCGAAAGATTTCGGTATTCCGTGGGAGTAATGGTTCATAAGGCAGAAGGTCGGGGCTGCATCCCCGCGGTAGACGGAAGGTGGATTCGTCGGATAAGCGCAAGATAGAGCTGTCAGGAAGAACGATGGAGCAGGCACGTGCCGCCTCCCCCGTGTGTTTCGTTATTCAACGCCGTGTAACGCGTTCACCGGTGCTCTTTGTCTGCGTATCCATTTGTCCCCGAAACTTCCGGCAGCGTGTTCGCGTCTCCACCGTCGCGTGTTTGCTTAGACAATGCACGCGTGTCGACGCGCACCGTCTCTATGCACTTTTCTATGCAGATGCTTGCTGCACCCTTCCGTCGTCGCTTCTTTATCGCAGACGACGAGAACGAATGTAATAGTTGCAAAGGAGTGGCGCGGTTGGTGCGAGTGAAAGACAAGTGGTTGAGATGTTGCTGATATTTTCGAACGATGCATTTGGTGGAAGGTTTCGGTGCGTTCTTGATGGCCTGCTGTATATGTATGCTTTCTCCTGTGGTGTGAGATTAAATGTTGGAGTAAATGAAGATGTTCCGTTCGTTGGTGTGTCTTATAATTAGTGGAGATTGTACGTAGTGCGTTTGAAGGAAGAAGCTTGAGGTGTTGGAGGAATATAGCGGGGTAGGTACTTACAGCACAGCTGAGTGATACGTAAAGGGATACCCTTGAGAGTGGAAGCTGCTAAGTACTTATTCGCAGTATTCGCAGTATATTACACAGGGCAGAACTGAACGTTTGCCTAGATTTAGTGTGAAACTCTTAATATGCTGATATTCAAGAAACGTACAGGAAATATGATACTGTTGTCTTGATTTATGGCACTCTAGAGTGCTGCTGTTTTCACCCTCTACTGCTTTCAAGAGTCCATCGTGCTTCTTCTACCCACGACAAATCCTCCACTGAATAGTTTACTCGATTGTAAGACATTAATCAGCAAGGAGTAACGGAAGATAATTCTTAATGAATTGTCAGTACAGTTGCCTTACGATCTTCCAAAATCTTCAGTGTACGAAGCCCTGCAAGTTGTGTGTTTAAAAATTCAAAGGTTATAGATTCCAAAAATGAAACTCTATCTAAACATGACAAAATTGAAACTGTGGAATGAATTATCAAAATAAACTCCAAACTAAAACCTCGCTAAATTAAATTCAGCCATATGCGACACTAATACATATGTACACTATGCCCCCCCCCCCCACCCTCCATGAAATTACGTAAGCCTCCAGAACCATCTTCGAAATCAGCAACAAATCTACGTCATCCCTAAACTTTAATACCCACGATTCCGCCCCAATGCATCCCTTTAAAATCATCTCATTTTACAACCCCCTTTAAAGCCTCTCAATGTCAAGCCATCACGGACCGCCAAGAACGTCGCGAAACGGGCGTGACAACGCTCGCTTAAGTGCATCCCGGCGAAACTGCGTCGCTGTGCGCGGTCGCGGATACTATACGTGCAGCGAAGGGATATTATACAGAGGAACTACCATTCCAGCCGCGCAAAAAGGTATAAAGCGAAATAAAATAAAGTGTAAGCGAGCTCCTCCCGCGGGAGTGTGATTCTACTTTAGATTAAATTCCGAAGCAACCGTCCGCCACCCCCGCGGTGTACCTCCCCGCGCCCCTGACCACTATCTCGCTTCGGAAAGTAACGTTTCCTCGCCCTCACCAGACGATCCCTCTCCACCCCCACCCTCCCCGCCACCGGGGTAAACGTTTTTGCCGATGGAACAGACGGTTTTGCTGTAATTATCGGCCCGCCGGCCGCGGCACACCCCCGTTGTTTCGCCGTCAGGGCGAGATTTTTCTACGATTGCGTCCCGCTTAGGACGCGGTTAGGGAAGAGTCTGTCGATGATATTGGGGATGTATCTATTGTCGCGCGGAGGGGTCGTCGAAAAATCGAGTGGATCGAAGTGGAATTGTTTACCGTCGATTCGACGTTCAATGGAATGTACAGACTCGTGCAAAAATCTGGTTGAAGGGGTTGGAGGTGAAAAGGGATGAGGAATTGAGCTGTTTTTGTTTGTTTGTAGAAAGAGCTTGACGCGTTCAATATCTCAGATGGGTTGAATTTTTATGTGAACCAGAGCGAGTACGTAGAGTAGGTACTTGTAGGAAATTTTTAGCAAGAAAGAATCACTTTATAATACACGAAAATGTGATAGTGAATGCCTGTGATTATTTGAGAATTAATATCTGTATTTTGTTATTTAAAAACTAGCAGGAATATTATTTAAAAGATGTAATAAGGTACACATATGTAATAATATGTTTCCTCAACGAGCAAGAAATAGTTTATTATTTATTAACATGGGTTGCAAAAAAGAATCATTAGTGTGTTGGACAAGTGGAATCTGAAAAAATTGAATAGTCCATTTTTTCAGTGTGCTTAAATATCTCAATTCTCCCCGAATTTTTATTTTCATTTAACTGAAATCACCAGGTTCGGTCGCCCGTCCCCGTGAAAACGTGAAATTTCACGAGCTGGAAAATACTTTTCCATGCATTAAAACGTTATAAATTTTATATTACGGAAATGCCTCGTTGCGCGTAACACGTTCAGATTTATCCCGAAACACCGTCCATTTAGATCAGTTTCACGCACTCGAACAGAGGGCGAACAGCGGCGGTCTGCGCGCATCGCGCGGCAATATGGATGAAATACGTCGATGAAACGTATCGCGCATGGATAAATCCCGAATTTTTCCCACTGTCCGATTCCGCCTGTATTACGAGGATTTTTGGTCAAATGAAAATACGCGTGGCGACCGATGATAATTAATTTCTCGATATAGTTCTGTCATCGCGGCAATTAAATGGTATATTTGGCACACTGATTGGTGCGCACGCTCGCGCCTCTCAAGCCAAATGTTTCGACGAACGATGATTAAACGAAATGTATATTCGTCGGGCCGTTCCATCGAGGACTTGCCACAGGTGCACGAGATTTTACCATGTTTCGTTGTCTGAAGTAGTTTGAGGATCTCGTGTAGAACTGTAGACAAGAATAACCAGGAGCTTCAAAATTATACGCGTTAATTTAAAATTGATATTATGGAAGAAACATGGAACTTCGTGTCTGATTGTGGTAATGGAATAATTTTAGTACGTTTTTTTAAGATTCTTGCTATAAGGGTAGTTTCAGTAATGGTTCTTCCGATTTTCGAGCTACTTTCAATGGTTTGATAAGAATAGATATACTTTTGATGAAGTTATTTTTATGTTTGACAGGAAATTACAGTAATGAAAGTGTAAACACTACTCCGCTTCTTCAAAATTCTCTATTCATTATTACTGGAATTGGTACGAAAGAGGGGTGAACAGGTTAAAATAGGACAATGTATATTATATAAAAGAAGGCCATTGTAACCTCAAAAGGAACAATTCAATAAGTACATACATTACTACTGTAATTCTGATCCTAACAATTAAATTTTCTGGATCTATATTTTCCAGGTCACACTCCACACATTATCAGGAAAACGCCACTTATTCCTGCCACCCTCTACTACCTCACCGCCAATAGAAACCTGGTGACCCAACAGAATCAACACTACTCCTCCCATCAGAAATCCTCCCGATACTCCCAATACTCCCAATTTCCACGATCGTCCAATGCATCTCTGCCGCGAAAGACCGTCAACGGTATAATTAACTTTCCTCCACCCAGTGCACCGATCCCCAGCCAAATTAACTTCTCGTTCCCCGTTACGTCCGGCCGCGTCCACGGAAGCCGAAAGAACAAAAGAAGAGCACACGCGAAGACGGGACGCCAGCTTCCAAAAGGGTGGTCCGACTTGCGCATAATTAATCTAGAATAATTTCTTTCCTTCCCACGTTTCCCTTTTCCATCGCGCGATCCTTTGATCCCGCCATGCTAGATGGGTTCCTCGCTCTGCTTCGTTCGGGGGGTTGTTGCCTAGGACAACGACGAGAGAAGCTCAGAGTACACATGTAGTCGTTAACGTGTTAAAATTTAATTCATGTAGATGACCGTGGACGCGCATGGACGTCAGAAAGCATGGACTGCTTATCGGGGCCGCATAAATTTAACGGATCGAAAGTTACTCGCGTCTATGGTCTCTTATTCCCCCTTACAACCCTTGATTCTGCGCCAGTGGAACCTCCTCGTGATTTTTATCGGCGCTGTTTATAGGAGGAAAGTTGGGGGCTCCGGGGGACAGGAGGCGATTCTGGGTGCCAAAAAGTCGCGTCGAGAGAAAGTGTTTCGGGGATGGGCTCGTTTGACCGTGAACTGTGAGTGTTTTCTTGTGAGACTGATTTTGGATGAGACCTCTTGTCTTGGCAATATCTCCGATATTTTTGCGAATTTTGACCTCAACTTTTCAGGAAACATTCATCACATATCAAACACTGAAAATAAGAAAAAAATTTTTTTTTTTTGCATATTTCGGTATATGCCCCCTCCCCTTAAATGTTTATAAAATAGTCCTCGGAAATAAAAATTCCATTTTTTTTGTTCACCTTCATAAATAAAAAGCGTTCTAGAAGCATTTAAACTTTCAAAATTTGAAAACAAAAAGTTTTTTTTTTTTAGTTTTCATTTTTTTTTCGAAAACCGTTTGTCGCACGAAAAATAGTAATAGAACAAAAAAGATGCTCCTTGTCCGGATCTACAACTTTTGTTTGACATATTTTTTTATTTAATCAATAACTTGGAAGACGTTATATAAAATCGACTTCGCGAGCTGTTAAATAATGATTTAAATGTTTAACGGCCCAGGGGCACCCTTTCCCGTTATCCGATCGAGCTGAAACTTTACACAGATTTTTTTTTAATTATTTGGAACTATTCTGCAGGGTGCCCCGAAGAAAATTCAAAAATCGAAAATAAGAGCCACCCTAGTGTACAGTGATTGGTAAAAGAAAATTCAAAATAACTAAAGTACCTATAATAATTTAATTGGGGCATTGAGAGCAACCAAGGACTCACCCAAAAATAATTTTTCCTATTTTATATGATTAAGAGTATGGCCTATTGGAATGCATTATTGCTACTAACTCAACTTCACAAAAAATGTGGGTCGGTCTGTGTTTACTCTCAATGCCTAAATTTACCTACTCATTACTATGTTAAACATTTTTGGACTTTGAAGCTTACACAATATACATTCAAACGACTTTATATTCTTCTTATCTTCTAGCTCAAATTTCCCCTAACCTATTGACATATAATTAAGAATTACATTGTATAGAATTCATCCAAACGCCTTCTAAAAATCAATTGCAGCATGAAAATTCGATTAGAAACACTAACATCAGCGCGAAAGCAACATATACGCAGTATAATCGTACTAAAACGTGAGAACATAAAGTCAGCAATATCGCGTGCCGTTGGATCAGTGTGCGAAATCACTTCGACGCCAATCAACGCGCTCGTGAAACAAGGTTAAAACAATATTCGAAATAGCGAACCGTGCTTGCCTCGATTTTATAATTAAATAAACCGAACGCAACAATACCTGTGCGCCCCGTGCGCGCCGTCCGCCCCCACGAGCGTTGTACACCTTCACCCCCCCCCCCCCTCCCCTGAATAACTGCGATACACAGTTTTTCCCCGTAACTCGATTGCGTCGGCGCATCGGCGAATGTCGTACGCAATAATTCCGAATCAATTACGCTTCTACCTAAACGGTTTCGCTGCACCTACGGCCTGAGTGCATTCTGTTGCAATAAATGCAATTTCGAACACACCCTGACAGACGATATTATTCCTCGACCAAGAGCAGGTATCGAATTAAGGGTGGTGGACTGTTCCATCGGATGGAAAGGTGTGAATTCGGGGACCGAATAATAAATGCAATTGAATTTTCTTCTTTAAAGCATCTAGGAGGTAGGAGGGTCTTCCAATTATTTTTTTGCTAATATTTACGACTTGAATGAGTGTCGAGGGGCAGTACAGTACAGAATTGAAGATGGTGAACATAGAAATCAGAACAATTATTCTCCCTTAGTAATTTTTTACATTTCTCTGTATTCTAAAGGGTATCCCGTCGATAATAATAATAATTTTAAAACGTGCACAAGATATTGAAAGCATAATTCCTCAACTAATATCAATCAATAGCATTGTTTCAATGTTTAATTTAAACAATCTTTTCTCATTAACCTCCATTTCTATGATGAAAACAATTTTAGCAAATTCTGTCGAGTAATTTTGTATTTACTTAATTTTTAATATATTTGCATGGAAAGGGATGCATTATCTTAATGTCTCGTATCGACAGCAGGTTTTTAAAATAATTTACTCATCATACAAATGAAAATAAATTTTGTGTACACCAGTTTAACTCCCGTTCCGTTTTTAATCAATACTTTCGAAAGGTCTGCACTCCTGTCAATAATATATTATTAAAATCTACATAACCGCTATCAAAACCAGAAGCACTCGATATAATTACTAAATATCGAGCAAACTCGGAGTAAAAGAGATGAAGCCGATTTGGTACAAGAACTCCGCGGAATATAATACAGTTATACAGCCGCGGCTCCGACGGAGCTCGAGTGTCAAATGAATAACGTAGCTCAAATATTCCAAGGATCCCCGAGTCCATGGTTGATAAAGTTTCACTGTGATTAAAACTATGTACCCAGCGGTAAGGTAAATGTTTACCACGCGCACGCCGCGACGCGTATACAAGATGTCTGAAATTTTGGGGCCCCTTTCTCCCCCGGCCGCAAAGACAAACGGTGGAATCTGTCAGGCTGACTCGGCAGTAAAGCATCTCACGGATTCTCCGTTCGTCCGCGGCAGCGTACGAGAAGCAAATTACTCGAGGACGGCAATTAATAAAGCTCGTAATAGCGTCCGCGTCGCTATCCTTCCGTTCCTATTCTCCTGCTCGTTAATCACATTAACGAGTGCTTTTGTTAACGCCACCCTACGCGTTTCTCCATCTTGGCCTGCCAAAGAATCGGCGACTAAAGAAAGCATTAGCTCGCTGCAGGCATTTCGCGACCCTTCGATCTCGAAGCTGCCATGCATTCCAACTGCTGCCTCCCTGTTTTGATTTCCAGAAAAGAAGTTGGCTTAATGACTTAATGGCGTGGGCGAGAGCTTTGAGGAATATAGTGTATTTTCTTGACTTTTAATGTGGTAGTTTGTTCATGGTGGGTGTTACGGTTTAGGGTTTGGAGTGGTGGGAGGATTTTTAAGGGCATATTTGTGGAGTAATTTGACTATCGATGGGTATGAAAAATTTGACGATCTGTTCAGAGAAAGTAATGTGGTGAATGGACAGTTTTGAATCGAACTATTATTTTTCGATTATAGAGGTAATGTTCACTCTAGATTTACTTTTACTATTACTCATCAATATAATAATAATAATAATAATAATTTAGTAATATTAACTTTTAGTACAATGCAGTAATAGTATGAGTAATAATAATAATAATGTGTAAGGTGTGGTATTGAGAGCATAAGGAGATTTCTTATGTAGAATGGAGTTTTGTTATATGAGGCTCCCTTTTTATTATTAAAAAAAAAAAAAAAAAAAAAAAAAAAAAAAAGTTCATATTCCTGAATCCTCCCAGAACAAATATTGAATTTCCAACGTCATAATCAATTGGAAAACCTTGCCCTAACCTGCATATACCGGCCCCTAGTCTCCAAAGATCGGTTACAAGTAAATATCAAACAACGATCTACAATCGTCGCGTGGGGAACGATGCACGCGCCTCGCGATTAACAATTCACCTGCTGGAAACGTTAACCGAGCCTCATAAAATAACCACGGAACGCGGTGGTATCGAGTTCGCGCGTCCGTTGCCGCTGAAACATTCATTCCGTTCGCGTTTCCCTGTTTCGAAAACAGCGGCAAAGGGAAAAAGGAAGAAAACTGTCAAATTCAGGGGGCTCCCAATTTGAGGAACGTTTGGTCGCGGTGCACGAGCGAGAACACACTTTTTTTCCGTGAGAGGTGCTTGAATGAACACAGAAGCCCTAAATCGAGGCTTTAAACAACGCTTGCAGCAATGGGATAGGCCAGTCATTTACGTGGATTAAAAGCGGCCGCGAGGGAGGCGTCCGGCGCCCAGAGGGATGCAAGA
This sequence comes from Andrena praecox, assembly GCA_963932275.1. Lineage (NCBI taxonomy): Eukaryota > Metazoa > Arthropoda > Insecta > Hymenoptera > Andrenidae > Andrena > Andrena praecox. The sequence continues at coordinate 51,399,637 of OZ010732.1, forward strand.
GAGGGGTGGTTTTGGGGCTCTGGTCGCAATCCGGTCACACGCCTGACCAATTTCTACGCCCTCTCCTCCCATGGACTTGCACGCAGAAAACGAGAACGGCAAACCATAGTGATCTTCTGTTCCTTCGATCTACGTGATGCAATATGCCTAACGGCAGTCAAACAGCAGACGGGACAATGGAAGAATTGCAAAGAATTTATTTTTGTGACGTGTAAAGCATGTTGCTTGCCTGCCTTTATGTATGTAACATGCTCTTTCTCAGAGTTCAAGTGTGACAAAGAGACAGATGTTTGACCGGTAGTAGTAAGTTCTCTTTTAAATAAATATGAAGAGAATTCAGAATATTCTTTGGTAAGTACCGTTTTTTCAAGAAGAACAGTTGGGAAAAGAGGCTTCGTGGTTCTATGGAATAATAGTGCAGCCAATGAAAGTTACAAGAATCGATTAGATTCACTATTAGAAATGTGAATATGTAATATTTTTAGGCTACCCCAAAATTGTACGCGCAGAAGCTTAAGTTAAAAATACTAGAAATAAATACTTGAAAGTTTTCCTAGACTGTACCAGACATTTGATAGAATTCACATAGAAGTAGTAATTAGTGATTTTAGAAGGGCTTCCGTGGAGGAGTCGTTCTTTAATAAGCTCGGGTTTTCACAGAATTTGAAAAATACAGATATCAGTGAACTACGTTTACTAACACACTCTTTCCTATTAACCAAGTGATTCAAGGAAACGAGGAAAATATTAATTAGTCATCTAAGATAAGAAACCTTGGAATGACATTCCCATACATTATGAAGAAAATCTTCAACCCGTCCACGGCTTAATACTGATTTTACCCATACCCGCAAATACATTTCGAGCACGGTGGTAACACCTACCCCAGCCGTTATTATCCCTAGTAATTCCATCAATACCAACGGCGATTGCACGAGGATCCCAGAACAAAGCCGCCCACCGCGCGATCGACGTGGAATTACGAAAAAGTTGGTCCGCCGGGCGAACGAGGAAACAGGGGGGATGAAAAGCGAGGAGACAATGCCACCGGAGTCGAAAGTCAGCAGAACAGTGGGCCAGCTTTCAGGAGGTCTAACTAGTATTCACGCGGGGCGTCCGATTCGCAGGGACGCGGAAGAGGACAACGCTCGGGATGAAACGAACTAAGCAACGAAGGAACGAGCCTGCTCTCATCCCTCCGCATGGCTGGCCATTCTGGCAGCCTTATCTGCCAAGGCAGTCGACCAACCCCCCTCTGTACGCTCTCTGCCCGTTATACGTGCAATGCCGACCAGACGCAATTAAGTGGGCCTCGCACTACCACCAGATAGCATTCTCGTCGTGTTCCACGGAAGGATCTCGCTGGCTTCTAGAGGAACGTGCCAGTAGCAAGGACACGGCCGATATCCTTTACGGCCCGTCTACGTTTCTCCAGTCCCCATCGCCACGCGGTAGCTTCTCTGTTCCTGACGTGTGAAGCGGATCCACCTCCTGCTCTGGCCGAATACGACGGCCAGGGCCGTCGTTAGTCCTGCGAGGCCGGCAACTCGGGCAAACCGATGCCACTGTAAATTCCTTGATTAGTTTGTGCACGCACGACATCCACGACACTGTTTACTTCCGCGAGGAATGGATGCCGGTTTGGGATTGTGGCGTTCTGGCGTGCGGTTTGCCTCGGGGAGACTGATAATTCCAGCGGTGGTTCTTCCGAATGAAAGGTGTGCTTGAGCACATTGGGGCTGGAGGGGAGTGTGCCTTTGAGGGCTTAAAGTGTTTTAGGGTTTGTTTTAGTTTTAGGGTTGTTGCGATTTTCGATTAATATTGGCAGTTGGGATAAGTATTAGCTTGTTCTGTGTTGTTTTTGTATTGAATGCTACAAAGCTTCTTGTTTTGTTGTGGATAATTGTTCAAAATGGTATCAGTGGAACGTACGGTCCTGTAAATAAACTATCGAGTACCTTTTTCCAAATCTGAATATTCTTATTTAATTTGCTAACTGGGGATGGCTTGTCGTTTGAGAAATTCCTTCATCTTTCGCTTTTACCGTGTATAGAATCAGTTAATTCACGTGTAATGTGAGAAATCATTCAGTTAATAACCATAGCTCAAATTCCTTCAGAAAACATCGTGTGCACAGCATAATATGAATTTAAAGCACTTAAATGCCAGGCAGGCTACTGATCGACATTGTTCGACCGCGTTCGGGGCGCAACTACTTACCGGCTGACTGTGCGCGAGTTCGTACTACTTGAGCCCGTAGCCAGAACGCCAAACTATCTCGAGGGGCCGTCCGACGACGCAGTAATTGCTGAACCCTTTTGTTTTCACTCGAATAGTTTAACTTTAACGCCACGCGAATTTCAAGCGACGTATAAGCGTGCCCAATGTTATCAGCGAATTTGCATTATCGGGAAACCAGTTGGCGATACGTGGAACAAACTAATTACGACTAGACACGAGAGAACATAGACAGTCTAATTACCTAGGGAAATTCACGGCAATGGTTGCCCCTTGAGTAATTTTCTTGCTCTGGTTCAGTTTTAAATTTTTCTTTTTTATTGGAATAATTTAATATATAAAAATATTATCGACAACTGCATGATTCGACTTGGTATTTATTCATTCCGGTGTGTAATTGCTAATTGTTGATTCTGCAACACGATGAGAATTCGCCGTTCCTTCTGAATTTGACAAGCTTAGATTGATAAAGTACCGCTACTCGAGGGTTTGTCTTTTGAATAATTTAGGTGGCTGACATTCTATTATCTTTAAAGCAATATCAACTCTAAAGTAAAAGTATTTGACTGCACATTTATAGGTAAAGTTTGAGGAGACTGAACCCCTTTGATCACTCCTCAGACAAAAAAGAAAAAAGAAGTACTTGCCGTACTTTATCCCCGTGTAGTTTAATGAAAATAGACACACAGGCGAAAGTTCTCGTGTCCACGACTCAGAAACTGGTCGCTAAAGCGAAACACGATAAAGGACCCCAGCGATTAACATCATCAAAGGGCTCCCAATTATTTTTCGAAGAAGAAACTTCCTAGTCAATCCCTTTGAAATCTTATTAATATTAAAAGTGACGGTGACATTTACCAAAAGCGACAGTTTGCAGACTAACTTGCGAGTAACTAGACACATTCGTCTGGCTTCTAATCGCTTCTAATGCTGTTATAAATATTTATTCTCCTCGAAATTCATAAAACTGTACGTAGTATTCCAATTCAAGGAAAACTAATGAAACTTCAATTTTATTTATATAATAATTCAAAGTAAATAAACTCTAGGATACTAAACTCCAAACTCTAGAATTTGAATTACAGTAGTCTGCATTTAATATTCAGAAAATCCTCAACTGCATATGACAATTTCCATGGAGAACGAGACTAAAGGGAAATTCTATGTCGCTTATTACAATGATCGCGAAGGGAGTGTCTAATTAAGGCAATAAAAGAGAAATCGTGGAGGGATTAAATTATCGGTAGCCACAAAGCCTGCACTTGGACTGCAGGCTTTCCGATGCACACAAAGTGCACTCCTACTTCATGGCGTCGCGTCGTCCTACTTGACACGACGGTCTTCTTCGCACGCCTCGATTGACGACAATGAAATCGTTACGACCGTCGTCGCTCGTTAGGAGCGTCTAAACCGACGAATGAATTGATGCTCGCGTGGGTGCTCGTCGTTTGTCGCATATTTCACCATATTACAAAAGGAGAGCCTTATCTGTGCCCCTTCAAATACTGACAAGCATCGAACAACTTAAACAAGCTACTCGATTCCGTTTGAAAATAGCCGATACGCATCCAGCCCTTAATCGCACCTCTACATTGTGGTCTACAATTACTACTGGTCCCGCTAAACTTTTAACGATCCAGAATACACTGGGAAATCTATTTAACTCTCATGTTTGCTCAGATAGAAAACAGGGCCCAAATTCCGAATCCCCAAAAGAGCTTTATTACTAACTAGCCAAATACACCCGCGCTTCGCTTCGGACCTAAGAGATATTACACATTTCACCCCTTTCCACCACCCCCTTAGGGGTTGAATAGGGCAAAATCCTGAAATTGGTATTTAGGCATTTATGTGGGTAATCTTTCGAAGTAAAAACCAAGTTGATATCTAATCGGGCCTGAGATTTTGAGGAATCCGTATAAGTATAGATAAAAAAATTAGAATAAAAAGAATGAATGAATTAAACTCTGCAAGGCTTGCTATAAACGGAACAACTCAAACGATACCTAGACTATGTTACTTCAAACATTTCAACCACCCCCTCCAAGGGCGCCCGTTAATCAATAAAGCTCATTAACTTCGCCAGTTTTCGCTGACTCCGCGATTTTCCTCTTCGTAAACACCAGGTTAGCCTACCAGCGTCCGTATTGACTACCAAATAGGAAGAACGGGAATTGGCGGGCTAACAACACAGCCGGGGCCCGTGCAACGTGCAACTGCACATCGATTTCACGGCCTCAGTGGCAATATTCACTGCAAGTGCAGGTATCCCCGGCTCGTTCGATAAACACCACCTATGTCTGCAGCTTGGTTGCAGCCAGCGATCCTTTCATCGGCTCAGATCACCCCGTACAATCGCGGGGACGCGTATAATGTGGGGATTTTACTACATCAAAGTGTTGAATGCGAGTTAATTGCAGCGTGACTATTCAGCTCCGCGCGATAGCTGAGCAGCGGCGGCGCTGAGAATGCGCGCGGCGTTCTCATGCCAGGCAACTTTATTTCGATCGAAATCATGTGGATCCCTTTGACGTCAATGCGAGCACCGGTTTCGCGATCCCACTCGATCGAGAGTCTTCGCTGGGTCAAAGGCTACTCTGATTCGGATCGATTTGGGAAACGACGCACGAAATGTTGGTGCAGCTGCGGAGGCACACACTTTGCAACGTGAATTTCAATTTTGCAAATGCTTCCATCGCACCGATAACCGCTTTCTCGGGGTAAATAGCTTTTAATGACAGTTACTTTTATCTGTACACTTGCTGGTATTGTAACGAAAAAATACAAATGAAATGCACAATTTTACATAAATACAGTGGAATAATGAAATAAATTAAGCACGCTCCTTGCAAATCTTTGCCTTTCCTAATCAATGTAACAACGTTTGTCGGATAGGTACTGTATTCGAATTGATATTTGCTAAACTCTGCTGTGTTCATGAATGAATCGTTTATGTGGTTGGAAAATACACGACAGAGCATATACAACCATAAATTCCACGCATAGTTAGCAGTCATTTAACGAAAATTGTAGCAAAACGCTATTTGTCGTGTTTCTTGGCTAACCAGTGTATATTAGCATATTACGATGAAGAATTAATATAAAAATTTTCACTTGAGAAAATGGGGTGTGGAAGGAATGGATGATTTTAACTGTTTCTATATGAATGTAAAAGAAATACGATAGAGGTAGGATTTTATGTAGGATTAACGTATTCCTTTTAAAACTCATTTTGAATTGGATAGGTATTGCGCATGTCTGTAGGACAAGACGACGGACTGACACAGCTGATAAGAGAGAAAAGCCACGTGCATTATAGGATCTGGTTGATTATGATTATCTGAATGTGTTGTCGCTCTCTTACATAAGTCTTTGTGGAATAATAGCTTTTAATGTCGTTTCTTGTGTTTACAGGTAAGCGTGTACAGTAGGTTAAGTTAAACTTTGTAAATAATTGTAAATAATAAATAACTTGTGTTTACAGTGAAACTCAGTTTGGTTATTGTTTCCTCAAGATAAATTAAAGGAGAAAGGATAAACCCATTATATGAATAACTTATAGGTTTCTTATTTTATGAAATAGAATCACAGCACAATAATTCCATTCTCATGAAGTCCTTTAGCTTAACAATGCAAAATTACCCGTAATAAATCACCTCATTGGAAACTTCATAATGAACAACCACAAGCAAATTGCCTCAAACACACTCTGCCAAGAAGAATCCCTCGTAAATCAAGTTAGTCTAGCGATATATATAGGGTAGACCGGGGGCGGTAGTAACAGGGGGGCGAATGTAACACGCTAAATATCTCAAAACATATAATAGATATTAACACCAATTTTGGATATATGATGAACAATGACATTTGGAATATACACATCCATGCCCTAGGAATACAGATACGCAATAGACATGGATAGTGAAGAAAATAACTTTTCGATACCCTAAAGTAACTTTTCCTTACTGACTTAAAATTGTAATATAAACACTCCCTTCGCAAGTATGTGCTTGTTCGATTTCTTAATCTGTAATTCGACCTTTTTTAAACTAGTATTGATCGTTACTTGGCACTTTTAAGCGTCTCGTTAGTCAAAATTTATAATTTAATTTCAAAAGCATGGTCGGGGACGATTGTAACATCGGCAGTCGGGGTCGGTTTTACCGCAACAGAACCGAATAGGGACAAAGAAGGCGCATAATGTTGTCTTATTTGCATGAAATCCTATAGCATAGCACAAGCAAACCAAATGAAAAATTGGTGCAATATACTGAATGTAAGGATTGAGCAGATGCAGAATGCACCAACCAAACCGTATTTTATTTCTGCCAGACTTGCGATTCCACATAATTTGTTATAGATTTTACTTTTTTCATTTATTATTATAATCTAAATCGATAAATATTTTAATTTTGTAAAGTTATATTTGTGCTACTATCGACTCCATGCAGTGTTACAACCGACCCGGGGTCAGGGACGGTTGTAACACTTTCTCCGCTTCTCATTTTTTATTAATAACCGGAATATTACTTGACATACAGCGAAACTGTTGTGGCTCAAATAATGTCAGATAAGTAAGTAACATTTTCGTAAAAAAACTGTTGTCGTAACTGTAATAGTTTTTGCGTAATCGTATTCCAAAGTCAAAGTGTTACTACCGCCCCCGGTCTACCCTATACAATAGCGTTAGTAACTGCTACCTTAATTCTGGGGGAATTCCAGGTGAGCTCGACTTCTGAGGTTCCTTGAGACCTCCCGGAACTCAAACTTCATCAAGTTTGAATTTGTACTATTTACAGAAGATAAATAATACTATCGAGAAAGAATATTGCTATTCCTTTTGCGAATAACCTAATATTCCACACAAAATATCCAGCTTTCCCAAAAGTGGTCCTAAAAGCATTTGAAAATCTCCTTTCACGTGGCAGCATTCCGAACGATTACTTTGTATAATACCCTCTTACTTTTTACACCCATTAAACAGAGCAGCCCATAAACAAACAAAATAAACAAAAGTCCCCGAAATCCACTCAGGATTCGAACTTCCCCAAACCACGTCTACTCAATCACATAATCCGCTGCCTGTAAAAAAAACAAGCGAAACCTCAGAATCCCCCAGGATGTAAAGCCGAAAGCACTCCTGCCCAAACAACGCACCACTCAACACATTTAACAAAACCTCCCAAAACAACCCACCTAGCAGCCCCTATAAAACGAAACAAGTTCCAACAAGCGCAGACCACAAGTTAGCTAAATTCGCGATGCGATTCGACCGGAATTCCATCCACGGCGGTGTTTAATCCCCTTTCGCTTCATGCTCGAAGATAAGCGGAGATGGGAAACGCGGCGGAGCGTACTTGGGAATTAAAATTCCGCGAGGCTCCTCGCGCCAACGGCCGTGTAAATGCGCTTTAATAATAATGTAAACGCGTAACGAATGGGAGTTAACGCGCGGTCACTTTACCGTGAAACGAGGCGACGCTGGTCGTCGGGGCGCTGTACCACGGGCGCCATGGGGTGGCCGCGGAGGCTCCACGTAGACACTGGGAGCCACCCCCGTGGATTCCAGCTGCGTTTCACCCTCCACGCGTCTGTCCACGTACAAACGTACAAACCTGCGTGGCTGGGGTAATACGCATAATTGCATAAAATTACGCGGGGCCAAATTATCGGCCGGCTGGTTTAAACGAGCACCGATTACGTCGCGACCTGCCTCGTCTCGCGGGCCACGGGATGCGGAAGAAATTTAGGGAGGTCGTAGAAGCTGCGGGGAAGGGACAAGATAGTGGAGTAGAGCAGTGTTTTTTAGAGTGCACCGTGTGGCGTGTGGCACATCTGGATGTGATGTGTAATGGAAGGGTGCCGAGGGGAGGAGTGGAGAAAAGTGGTTGGTTTAAAAATACTGACATGAGGATATTGTGTTCGTTGTATTTCTCCTGTAGGGGCAGATTGAACATTATTTGGGGAAAATGTGAGAGGATTATATTATTTGAAAGAGTTTCATGTGCAATTTAGCGGAGTTGCCATAGGATTAGAATTTGGGATGTAACTTTTTCAGAAACTGTACTGGGATTGAATCGTACAGGTACCATTCGTATATTCGTGTAGCAAGTTTTAAAGGACAGATATATTGGAGCAAACATTTCGACGGTTTCCATAAATATACACACAACGGACGTATCGACCGCTCATGAATTGTCGAGGCTACGGTTCGTTATTAATTTACGTTCAGTTTTATTATCGCAGGCGGTATCTTTAACAGGTCGCGACGCACGGGGCAGAGAGATTTTTAACAAAATTCCGATAGCTCGTTAAGCGTATCGCGGCGGGCGAATTTACAATAATTTGCTATTAATGAAATTACTCAGCGTGCACCGATTGTTTGTCCCCTTGTTGCACGGCAATCCGCGTCGGGCTAATTGTAGAGAAAAGCATGCGGACGAGACCAACGTGAACTTTCAAATAACCATCGAACGTTCGCTAACAGACTGCCTTGTTTGTTACCAATAAACATTGCCCATAAATCGACAAGTAAGCATCGATCGTGAAACGTACAGATACTTATCGGTGATTAAAACTTAAAAGACAGCCAACTTGAAACGAGTTTCATTCCCTCTTTAAATAAAAAGTTTTACAGGGTCATCAATTTTGCATACCATTTCCATAACTTAACTTTAAATATACTTGTATTTTTCACGAATCAGACGTGTGGAAATAAAGAGTACAGATACATGATAGCTTTCTGTCCTTAAGTCAAATTGATACGTAATAAGATGATTTTAAAATTTATAAACGTAAAAAAGAAAATAAGTAGGTACCTATCTCGCCAAATTCCTTAAAAATTTAGCAAGCCTTCTGCGACCAAAAATTTCCACAGCCACCTTTGCAGACCACTTTGTAGACAGCCTCCCAATTTCTACACTCAATCACCTCGTCTAAAACTCTGCCTCCATCATACTCCACTATCGCAAAACGTATTCAAATCGCGACGAAAGAACCGTTTATCTTTCCCTTCCGCTTGAAATTCGAATAACAATTTGCCACTTGAAGGTGGGAAAGTCTGTGCAGTTCTAAGAATTAATATCGAATCTCGGACGACAATCTCGTTACGCTTCCGAAGGGTAAGTAGTAGGACGGATTTTCAAGGGAAGGAAATTCGTTGCCGTCGAAGGGGGGAGGTGGAGGCACGCGATCGATTCTCAAGGAAGAGAGAGAAATGGGAGGGAAAAGTCGCGATATTGCCAATTTCGCTATCACGCTTTCATTTCGGCACCACCCTGCGCTAACATCGTGAGCATCGAATTTTCTCTTCACGCCCCCCGTGCTCCGGGTAGCTGCAACGGGAGGGGAGAGGGTGAAAACGAATTTCCCTCGCTATCATCGTCTCCGCTTGCTGTACGCCTCCTCGAATGCGTTATGTTATGGTAACCGCGCGTAAGGCGTTTCGCTGGATTTGCGCCTCGACGTATGCTCGACCAGGATGAAGTATGGAAAAATCCTGACCTGTTTATGACGCGGGGCGTCCCACGTGGCTGGAGAAGCAACGATAACCCCGCGGTGGTTACGCTCTTCGAACGTACATCTGACTTTAGAGACGATTTCGTAGCCAAATTTTGAGTTTTTATTTAAAGGGTCTAGCCGGGAAAGTAAACGAAAACGGCTCCAGCACCAATTTTAGTATTTATATGTACCAAATAATGCTCTTTGCCTAAAAAGCCACTGAGAGAACTTTACTCTTGATTCTTTTCGTAGGTGTCACTCCAAGGAATAAAAGTGAGAAAAAAATGAGAAAACAGAAAATATTTCTCAGGCATAACACGCGTGTATAATGAATTCGAAAAACTAATTAATTTAATTTAGTAATGATGTGATATTGTTTGAATATTGAATTGCCTCTCCAACTGCGCGATTTATTATAGGAATAATTAAAAATTTTGTAGATTACGTTAAAATTACAACGCACGGAAAAGCATCGCGCCTCGAGCTGGACAATGTGGCACGCTGCGCGCAAATAATGCAGGGAATAATAAATATTTACGCAACAAATAATTCGACGCGCCGCGGCCATAATTAAGTAAAATTGGGACAAATGCGGCGAGCAGTGTATTTTGTAGGCAAATGAGCAAACAGGAGTGTCCCGGATAAATGCGCGGCAGCATAATTTATAACGTAAACACGCGGGTGGAAATTACGGAATTGGAGATGCGTTTCTGTAAATCTTAATATTATAAATAAACGGGTTATCGAGAAAGCAAATGCAATTCTCCATGCAACTCCCCTGGTATAGTGAGTATAAATTAATGTATACCTAAGTACAACAAAATGGTTCACACACGCTCGTTTTTGTACACGAATCCTCATACGATCATTATCTCTATAATAATTTCTCCTAAAGAAACTCATTACAATTTTAATTACGAACTCTAAAACTATACCTCACGTCTCATTTTGTAATAATAAAACTTCAAAAGGGATTGAAAATTAGACTTCAAATATCGCGAATTTTTAGCCCCTGCTTCGAACAGAGTGAAATGAATTTCAAACTAAGCTTCAAATTATTCCATTTATCCTGCCCTTAAAACCAGACTTCCAATTACAGAAAACCAACTGCAGTACAATCGCACTTTCCAGTGCCATGTTTTGCGAAAAATTTCACTTCCCACAAAACACTATTGACATTGACATTTCGAGTCACGGTTATTGAAGAAGCTTAAGAATCAATTGATTCACGCATCGTTCACAGTTGAAGGTAAAACTTGGCCATCGAAAGCTGTGCTTTAAGAAGCGGACTAAAGAGGCAGGCGCCTCGGTGAATCACCTCCCATAATCGCGGTCAAAGGAGAGGTATTCAAAGAGGGTCGGCCTCTCGATCGGCGACTTCTCGATCAATCTGTCGGACACGACTTTCCAATTTCCCCGAGGTTGCCAGCAACCCGTGAAGATCGAGCGAACCCCCAGAAAAGACCAGTGGCAGGAAATCCGACCGCTGACTCGGAGTTAGAATTAGAAAGGATTATCAGATCAAACGGTGGTCGCTGACTGTCGCTCGCATCGATGGATCTCGCTGATGAGGATGCCTCGATAGTCGCAGACTGATTGAACCGGATGGACTGCTAAGTGAAACATTAGTCTGTCCACGAAATTGTTTCGAGCATCGAGTGGGAACTGGGACTTTCTCGTACGACACGCTTTCGTGGTGAAAGGTGTTCGATGATGAGTAGACTGCGGATACTTATGCAGCTAAAGTATATCCACATATCCAAGAATGTGCAGCGTAATATTACGTATGTGTTTATTAAACAAATTGAAATACCTAGGGAAAAAATCCAGAGAGTCGAAAATTTGAAATTTGGCAACAGAAAGCATATAAACTTTAATACACTAATATAAATCTGATACTTCTGTACTTTTCCTAGTGAAAATGTTTTTTAAATTTTCCCCCTTAAACTACAACAACGTTAGATTTTAATTCAGTTGGGAAACTAATTATTTAATTCAACAATCCCTGGACTGTGTACTGGGTTTCTTAAATTTTCAATAACTTGTCACTGATAATTAGTTGTTCCACTTTACGTCTTGCCATATTTAAAGTACCTACCTATGAAAGCGAAGCAATCAGATCATAATCTCACAGTTTGTGAATCACACAAATGTCTGCTATAAGTCCCTATATAATATTATGTTCAAACATGACCCACAACGTTGAACCACAGTCATATTTCTCGTCCAACGAATAAAGGTTAGAAAGTTGTGCCAGGCTGGAATAATTTTTCAGGAAAATTAAGTCACCCCCTTGCACAGTCACGTACGTTTAACTAGCAGCGTTAAGTGCCGATAAGGCTGCCGCGTTATTAGAATACGCCTAGTCCAGGAACTCACGACTCAACAGGCCGTGTCAGCTGAATTACAGATTCAAGTGATCGATATCGACAGCAAGCCAGTAGTAACCGTAGAGTCCAGTAACCGAGCACCAAGTCTCTCGAAATCGAACCGCGTATTACAGTAACTCGATTTACCGAAAAGCTCAGCCCTCTAGTCCGCGTTTAAGCTTCCATCGCTGTGCTTTTGGCAAACGAGCCCGGGACCGGGCCCTCGAAATCTGTGGTATTCGAATTTATCGATTTACTTATGGAAATTCCGCACCCCACCTGCACGATGTGAAAAGGCATTTGGAAATATTGACTATTAGGATCCGAGCTTTGCTGGAGCATCCACCGAAAATCGTTTCAGTCGGAGCTGGTGTGCGGTTTTACAGACATCGAATCGACGTTACTTTTGTAAGTTACTTATGTACCTATAAAGTGTTTAACTTTGCATAAACTGATTTAAAGGAACATGAAGAGTTGGATGTTCTGTTGTAAATTATATGGAAGTTATAATAAATTTGAAAAATAAAATTAATAATTGGAAAAAGATGTTATGGTAGATGTCTAACTTCCTGTGGAGCTTGTGCAATTTAATATGAATGAATACTTGATGATGACAGTTTCAGAGAATTTTGTGGTTGATGGAAGTAGCGAGATGCAGTGTGAGTTTGATCCTGGAGCACGGTTATTTGCCTGTTCGCCTCGGTTTCAGTGGCGTTTGTTATGATTAACAGCGGAAATCCTGGATGCTAATTTTATGGCAAACACGGAATAATGTTACCAGCCACTAGTATTCAGTTCACTTCGCACTGGTAAATACGTCTTACCGTGGGATCCCCTTATTGAACGCAGTTAGCTCGCCTCTGCCAGTTTAATATTTCTCTCTTCGTGAATGCGTGTATCTATTTCCAACAGCTTTTGAAAAATTTATGTAACCCGTACCGTGTGATCCTGTACTTGTTTTCTGTAACGATGATTCTGTGCCTAATAAATACATTGAGTTACTTAAGTCCCTAAGAATGACAATTCTATAAATAAAAAAGTTCAATAAGTCATTCTCATACTACCACCTTTCGTACTTAATTCCACACTTTAATTATGTATTTTTCCTGGTAGAAATGAACTGACGCATAAACTAGTCAAAGAAATGAATCAAAGGGTCTAGCCGGGTAAGCTTAGGGAAAACGGCCCCAGCATCAATTTTAATATTTATGTGTTCTAAATAATGCTCTTTGCCTAAAAAAACCACTGAGAGAAATTTCAGATCTCTACCCCCTCTCGTTAGGGTGATATGGGGATAACAACCCTAAACTTTACAATTTTTTTTCTCAGCAACTACTTAAGATATTTGAATGTTTAAAAATGCAAATAGTAGGTACTTTTTAGCTCTACCACATATATTTTTTTCGAAATTGCAGATCAATTGTTAAGGGTGGAAATAAAGGAATTCATTTTTGGGGGTTGTTTTTGCAAACAACCCCTTGAGTGACACCTACGAAAAAAATCAGGAGTAAAGCGTCACTACTTAGGTATTATCTATTTAAGTTACAGAGGGGTCGGATTGGTGGAACATAGTAAAAAAAACATAAAACGTATATAAAATCTCTTGGCATATTGTACTAAATGGGCCGCATGACCAATAGGGAGGCCAAAAATCGAGCATGTTTAGGATCTTTTTCAGGAAAGCTTAGGAAAATATATGTTCCTAAATGTCATTACGTTGTAAAAATTACATATTTAACGAGTTTTGGTAATTATTATTCAAGCGCTTTGCGACGACTGCCGCTGATTGAAAATGGATCATCTGAAATAAAGAATTCGGACAATTTTAGATAATGTGTTGAATATTTCAAGAAGGAGGACGCGTTTAAGGTGTTTGTGTGTAGTTTACACCTTAATAAAAAAATAATTTTTTAACTTACACGGTATCAACTTCTGGTTCGAATCTTCGTCGCTGTCTTCGTCAATAACATCTGTTACGTTGGTTATATCGAATAATTCGGTTAATATTTCCGCTGGCTTAATAATTTTTTATTTGTAACGCCCATGTGCTAAATAATCAATTATGGCAGCAACATGGGAACCGCATCCCACAGTCCTATTGCCATTTGCACAATCACAAACCGAATTATTCTATGTAAGGTAAATGTACCAATAACGAGCCATGCACCAGTACCTAGCCATCTGTTGAAATATTAATAATTGTTAAACTATGCACGTAAGATAAAATACATATTTGGTGTAATTTGCATTATTTAATTGTTCGGTTTAATATCTGAAGTTATATCGTCTTGTTTTTTTGTCTAGATATTTAGAAATACCATTTATAGTCTCGAAGCCAGATATATGACGCGTTTTCAGACATTCGTTATGATATGGCTAAGAAGAGCGTGCTTCTTGTTAAGAGCATAATTATTATAGGATAACAGTTTTTTAGATAGAAAAAAGGGTTTTAGAATCTTGAAAATATTTGTAACACATAGAAAGAAAAAATTTGAATATGAAAACTATTTTTTATTTGAATATTTACATGGCTATTTATCGGTGCAAACAAATCTTGTTAGCCCAGTAACTAACCACGTGTTCAATAAATCGGGTGAAGTGAGTCGCAAATGTTAATCGGCATCGCCAGAGCAAAATTACGAAAAAAGTGTGAATTTCTGACTCGATATTTGGAATAAAGCCGGTAAGTATTTTGATCATAAATCATAATATAAACATTATTTTTCTAGATAATAATGATAGCCTTTAATTTAAGTTTATTAAAGTTTATGTATATGTACAGTTTAATGAATTTGGTGGTTGTTTTGAGTCTTATTGTATAAAATAACCCCAAACTTCTATTGATAGTGTAACTAAACTTATTGTTTTTTGCATTTATTTTCTAATCTGTTTATTATGGTTATTTATACAATAATTTTATATTTCTGTACTTCTTAATTTTCCTTAACAGATTTTTCAATTTAAGACAAAGAATCAGTTTTTAAAATAATTTTTACACGATTATAAAACCTATGGCTAGGTACTGGGACATGAAAATCGGGCCGCTAGGTCAATCGCGTGAGGTTGGCTATATATTGGTACATTTACACGTACAAATATTCTTGTTTATTTTACGTTAAATATATAAAAAAACAAAATTTTGTTATGTGAGTACTGATGAGAAACAACAAAATCTTTATGAATGAAAAAAAGTTTCACTTAAATTGTTAATTTTATACATAATATTCATTATACTTTGTCACCGTTTCCTTAAACGGCTCGTTATTGGTACATTTACCTTAACCAACGTAACTGCTGTTATTGACGAAGACAGCGACGAAGATTAGAACCAGAAGTTGATACCGTGTAAGTTAAAAAATTATTTTTTTATTAAGGTGTAATGTAAACTACACACAAAACCTTAAACGCGTTCTCCTTCTAGAAATATTCAACACATTATCTAAAATTGTCCGAATTCTTTATTTCAGATGATCCATTTTCAATCAGCGGCAGTCGTCGCAAAGCGCTTGAACAATAATTGCCAAAACTCGTTAAATATGTAATTTTTACAACGTAATGACATTTAGGAACATATATTTTCCTAAGCTTTCCTAAAAAAGATCCTAAACATGCACGATTTTTGGCCTCCCTATTGGTCATGCGGCCCATTTAGTACAATATGCCACGAGATTTTATATACGTTTTATTTTTTTTTACTATGTTCCACCAATCCGACCCCTCTGTAACTTAAATAGATAATACCTAAGTAGTGGCGCTTTACTCCTGATTTTTTTCGTAGGTGTCACTCAACGGGTTGTTTGCAAAAACAACCCCCCAAAAAGGAATTCCTTTATTTCCACCCTTAACAATTGATCTACAATTTCGAAAAAAAATATATGTGGTAGAGCTAAAAAGTACCTACTATTTGCATTTTTAAACATTCAAATATCTTAAGTAGTTGCTGAGAAAAAAAATTGTAAAGTTTAGGGTTGTTATCCCCATATCACCCTAACGAGAGGGGGTAGAGATCTGAAATTTCTCTCAGTTGTTTTTAAGGCAAAGAGCATTATTTTGAACACATAAATATTAAAATTGGTGCTGGGGCCGTTTTCCCTAAGCTTACCCGGTTAGACCCTTTAAAACCAACCCCCAATTAATTCCCACTTTGTACTTTAATGTTAAGAAATAAAATTAAATATCAATTCAAATTCTCGAATTCATGCTGCAACACCTCCAAATGCAAATGGAAATATTAATTACAAATTCCACACTCGTGCTACACAATTATTACCTAAAATTCCTACATTCTTGCCCAATACTTCCAAAACCACCGATCGCCACTTAAAATTCCACGGGCCCATTTTCCAATACACCCTCCACATAATTTTCCAATCGATTTGTGCCAATTCTTCGCGTCCACGCGACTCCCGTGCTTCGAAAGAAGGGGCGAAGTAACGCCATCGCGCAGCGTAGAGGCAACAAGAAGAGTTACAGGTTACAGCCCGCTCTTTTCCCGCTGCCATAGAAAATAATTAAAAGTTTAATTTAGTTTGGCCGTGCTCGGGTGGATCGCGTGTCGAAATTGAACGAGTTTGTCTGTCTAGCGGCGTGTGTCGTTTCGCAGTTGACAAAAGTCCGTCGATTTAAACTTACCTCGCCGGATTCCTCGGTGAGCAAGTTCGAAAGGTTCGTCGCACAGGCAAAGGAAATCCCTGCGCTATTCAGGGAACGCCACTCGACGGGAAACCGTCGCGTCGGTGTAATCTGAAGCTGGCGTTTCGCTAGGTGCCTTTTTGGGAACGCTTGCAACAACAATAGAACGCGGCCCTTGACGATCAACTAATCAGCTGCAGACAGGGATCCAACAGCTCGCGAGTGCTCTCAACTAACTGTAAGCGCTCACCTTGGGCTGTTTAAATTTTTGCAAAAAGTCTCATGGCTACTTAATCAGAGTTGCCTTACGGCAAACTCGAGCCGGGCAAACGGAAGATTTACAGAGACCCTCGCCTTTATTCTACCACTCGCATTTTTCTAATAGAACGATATCCTCCCTCTGAAACGAGATTGCCCTGGAGTGAGTAATCAGGATCTTTAATTGTGTTTGCTAAACCTTTCTTTCGGCAAAGGGGTTTACAATGAGAGGGATCTTCCGGTGTTTGGTAAAGGCCTTCGAATAAAAGGATCTCCCTCGTTCGTTACAAATAATTGCTTACGATTTTCCAGGCAGAATGAGAGAGATAAAAATTCCCCAGCCTCAGCCGTGCATTGTCAGTAGGATTTTCTAGCGATGAAATACGAGAGTGGCGATAATTTTAGACAGAAATTTTTATCTCCGGTTGACATCGGGCTCAAAGAACAATGCACGGATAAAATAATAAACTGCACAATCGTCCATTTCCGAGGCATAATTAATGAAAAGTTGGGAAACAAGAAGTTGCACAGCTGTCGACCAGAAAATGAAACCTGGATTAATATTAATCGATTATGTATACTTTTACCGTCGCACAAGGCAAAGAACATATTCGAGGGCCCCGATTAAACGGTAATTACGCTACCGATTAATACAATTCAATCGCAGAGTCGCTAGACCGTTATTGGATTTTTCACTGCGAAAGCACGCGCTTCAAAAATACATATCGAGTTGCATATGGAGGAGGACCTATAGAAACGGTAATGTTTGTTGTTATTGCCGGATCTGCCGGCTGTAGAATCTGTTATAGCGTTTTCGGAAGTTTGTGTTACTCGATCAGCACGAGTACGCCAGCGAGCCGCTGGGAAATTGTCAGGTTCGAGGGGTTGCTTCGCACAATGGAAAAACAAAAACAATGCACACTGCCGCGGCCGTGGAAAAAGCACGAGCTGGGGAAGTCGGAGAAAGTTTCCTCGGTGATAATTGGAGGGTGGAAACGAGCCTCGTTCCTAAGTATTAGTCGGGGCATTTTCCCCGAGCTCACAGAGAAAATCAAATAATAGATCGTTGTTCGATACTGTATCAATGGCAGACGCGTGCCTCTTTATTTGGAGACGTTTCAATACCCTTTTCTCCTCTGAAGAATTATTCAGTTTGCAGACAGAAACTTCTTTCTATTTCTTCTTCATTCGTCCCTCTAGTAATTACCAAGGTTCTTCAGAGTTAACTCCGTTCTGCAAACACATGCTTATGTAAAGTAGATTCTAAGAGTCGAGTTCTTAGTAGCTTCTAAGTATCGATTATAGTACCTATTTATTGAGAAGACGAAGGTGAAGAGATATTCCGAGTTCTAAATGAAATAAGTGGAGCAGGGCCCAACGGAGTCCGCAGCGCGGATAGGGTACGTTAAATTCTGGCGTAAAGTTACGTGTCCGTAATGAAAATTCAGTTTTGCGAAGGCAGGGACATTTAGTCAACATAGCGCTCGCGCGGAAAGTTTCGAAAGCGTCTCTTTAACGAGTGCAAATTGGCGTACACTGGAAAACTGCCAAACGGCCAAATGGAGGTAATAAGATATTCCGCTCCGCTACCCATCGATTGTTGTAAGAAGCTCCGAGTGTCTTCCAAGTGTAACACTTTCCTGATGAGAGTCAATTTTCCAGGAATTTCCTTCGACCTCCGCAGACGTAAATCCCTATCGCCAGCTATAAGGCTATCTACTTATCATACCACTAAACTCAGCCAGCAGCCAGCAGCCAGCTTCCCCTAAAATTTTTATGAAAGCGTAATAATTATGGCGTCTTAATAATTGCAAACTTTGATAGCCTGTATTTTTTAAACTAATTTAGAACATGGGAGATGATGACTTAAACACCCCTTAATTTGACGTGGATTACATCATATTTCAATTTCATCGAAATCCCCGGTGTAAAGCGCGAAAAGTGATTGATTTGGGGTGGAATGATCCTGCGGATACAGGGGTGTAAAAAGCTATGGTTTCTAAATATATGAAATATTTCTTCGTGGAATATCGAACTGTGAAGAAGTTTCCACTGATAAAATGTATTTGAGATATTGCATATTTTATTATACATAGGTATACTAGCTATGTGATAGTATCTGGCCAAAATTTACGTCAAAGTTTAGAGAAGGATATTGAGAAACTGGACAAAATTGATCTCAATGGCTACTAAAGCGTAGTTATACTGTATTTTTTGTGTAACTCTCTTGATTAAGAAATTCTGCCAAAACTATTTTCATAAACTCCAACTTTCGAGATAGGTATAGGTACTCGTGTCTTTCCGCAACTAAGAAAAAGCCCAAGTTTTACATGAATATCGGACGCAGAGGCTTCCAATTTAAAAAGAAAGCAATCAGAAGGAACGAGGGTTGAGGGGCAATTAGAATTAAGCCGAGCTTAATCAGAAAGGAGGATCCGTCCGTGGGTATCAAGTAATTGCAGGTTTCGCGACGCAAAATAGTAACGAAGCCTGCTGGAACAATAATTTATCCGCTTTATTCTTACCCGTAACGGGTTGGAACGACAAATAATAATACGGTAACCCTATTTCGTGGTGGCACACAGGGCAGAGTTTAAATTGGAAGGTGCCCCGGGGTGTCTCGTATGCAGTTAACAGGGGTTATATCCAAGGCTCGGATATTCTACCCAACCACCGTGCACCGATTGCAGTTAACTTCGGCTACTGTCGGGGGGTCAGAGTGGGGATGATGCAATGTAGGCAAGTTCGAGAACTCGTTTTGTATTATCTTTGAAAATAACACTGTATCCGGGAAATCCTCCCGTTTAATTACGTACTGCGCCCTACCTATGTATTCCTATTTCTCTGAATTGCTGTGTGGCATGAGAGAAGGGTTATTCTTAATAGGCTAAATTTGTTACGCTTTTATTTTTGTTGGATAAAATAGATACAATTTATTAATGACAATACTGATACCAGAGTTCTGTTAAAACTTGATATACCTACTGAAGCATCATTAATGTGAAGTAGCTGTATATTAATATTCATGTTGTGCATCATCTTTAGTGCGATTAAGGGGAGAAGCCCGTATAAACGGCTTATTTCTGTCTCAATTTTTAGGAATTTTTTGCAAAGATACGAATGTGCTAATCCTTTCGCAACTTTAAGGGTACCTTATTTAACAGTATGACAGATAAAAAAAATTTATAACAGTAAAATATAAATATAATAAATACAAAAGAAATAGAGCAGTATCTGAAATGTCCCGCGCTAAACATTCCGTGCGGCACGAAGCGAGCGGTCCTCGCGAGGGCGAGGAAAATACCTACCAAGGCGAGCAACGTGCAATTCGTTTCGAATCGAATGGGATTTCCCTTTCCGCTTGAGAAACAAATAAAACTTCCCTCGCACTTGGGCTGCTTCCTGAAGCAACCAGCCGCCCCCGCCTCGTGTGTTCCTTTCCTATTTCGAAACTTGCGAGCTCGGCCACGGAGGTTGCCAACCTGGACTTAATACGTACACTTATCACGCTGCAATGATCCTGTTAGCAACTTCTTCCACCCCCTTTCTGTCCGAGCCACGACATAAGACAGACACAGAGGGAGAGAGAGAGAGAGAGAGAGAGAGAGAGAGAGAGGCACACAGAGACAAAGACTGTTAAACTGGCGAGCGTTTATTGGCTTTGGAAGCCAGGAGAGTGCTCGTCCACCATCACGGAAGAGAAAAAGTGCGAGTCGTTCCGCGTGGGGGGCGGCCCCTGCAAATTAGCCCCGCTAGACGAGTGTTAATTTGTTTTGAGGACAGGGGACGGCGGTTATTCCGTCCATGAACTCGAAATTTAGTCGAAAACGGAGTCCATGCGTGTTTGACTTACATAAATGTGGCTGTTTGACGGAGTCCCCGCCGAGTCGAGTGGACAGAATAATTTTGGCGAATTACGTAATTGCTGTTGGGGTTCTTTCAGGGGATTTTATGAATAACGCGGTCACTTCGGGGGGGGGGGGATTAATTGAGGGTGACTGCGTAGTCTGTAAGGAGAGGTTACGACGTTTTCTACGGCATCGGGCTTGGGATGTGGAGTCGATGGATATTAATAATTTTTAGAATATTAGACAGTATTGGGTGGAGATTCTTGTAGAAAAGGGGTTGAATTATTAGATTTTTTGGTTGCTTAAAAGATCTCGTTAGAATCTAAGTGGTTTTCAAGTTCTGGGTATGATGTCTGATTTATTTCATTTCGTATCACTTGCAGTGTTGCGTGGGCCATTCATCCACTACAAACGCTTGCATTGTACTTAAACGTGTATGTCTAGAATGATTAAAGGTAAACTACTGCATTTTCTTTGCGATGGTACACATATGAGAGACAGGACCTATCAGTACAGCCATTGTATGTGTTACATTTGTACGAGTGCAATTATTAGGCCGCGTACAGACTTGAGCACGAACGCGAATGAGGCAAGCCGAGGCAGACCCGAATGCCTCGGGCTGGAAAAAATTGTGATTTTTGTCCTGTGCGTCCCGCACGAGGCAAGCTGAGGCAAACTGAGGCAAATTGAGACACACTTCTATATCTGAGTATATATAATATCCATATACATTATCTCTGTATATAAAATTTATAAAGCTATGTTCACGCGTTATGGCGTGGTAACGTAACAGCACAAACAGTATAATCACCAGGGTAATCGCCGCGAACAATCTAATGGCGTTTTCGGATGGTCGCACTGGGGCGCATTGAGTGCGAATTTTGACCAATCGGAGGCGAATAAGTTCACACTCTTCGCTTCCGATTGGGTAGGGTTCGCACTCGGTCCGCCCCAGTGCGACCGTCCGAAAACGCAAAAAGGTGACGAGCGAGCGGGCATCGCGTCTCAAAGTTCTTATTGACTCACCCTCCATATTCATTTTCTTTCAAATTCGTATTTCTCAAATGCGCCGGTAAGTATGGACTGGAGTGCGTTGTCGGAGTCTCGAAATACCTGGCTTACAGAGAATGGCATAAATGCTGTTATTGTATTGCACACTGAAACATCTGTTTTGAGGAACCTACATTTTTCTTTTTGAACTAACAGTTTGTCCATATTTTTACTCGCATACGAATCATTTAATTGTTCTCCCTTAACTCACACACACTGTATGCATATTCACATATCATATGTATATACGTGTATATGTAGGGTAAAGGCAGGTAATATGGAACTTCGTAAAATTTCGATAAAGAAATAACGAACTCTTCAGGTAATCGTTTATACTAGATCCCTAGACACAATAGACGATGATACTGAGAATTGAGCATCAGTCGGGCATCTATCATTGAAAGAGAAACGTTTATATTTTTCGTGGGGTGTAAAAGTTTCTGAAAAGTGCATCAAACAGTTAAATATTGTAATGAAGGTATGTTACAAAGTATTATTTTGATATAATTTATCATTAAATATGTGTGTTCTTGATTATTCAGCAATAGTTTACCAATAAAGTTACTTTGTTCTTAGTATAATTCTTAATTTCTTGTCGGAACATGTGTGTACGTAATATGGAACATACCGAGTAACATAGATGAAGTTGATAATGACAATGACGACGATGATGCGGAATGTGTGGTGTGGCTCGTCTTTCCCTTGCTTTCGCCGCATGCCTTGGGCCGATCCAATAACTTTGGATCGGCCCGAGGCATGCGGCGAATGGCGCCGCGGCACGTCCTGCCTCGGAACGACACCCGCATTGAGCACGAATTAATTTTTTTCGACCGATAGCGTGCGGCAAACAGCCCCGAGGCAGCGGCGAACGGCCCGAGGCATGCGGCGAACGGCCCCGAGCAATTCACCGACGTGCAACACTTGCATACGCATTCTGCCTCGGCTTGCCTCATTCGCGTTCGTGCTCAAGTCTGTACGCGGCCTTAAATTCTGCCGTTGAATGAACTCAATGCATAATTTTCAAATGACAAATTATCTCGTCGTTCCGAGTTAACATGCTAAACCAGGCACAGTAGAACCTTGATTATTTCACCACAACTTAACGCATTCGATTTCATGAATATAGTTTAACCAGACGTTCGATTATTCAAACAGTTAGGCTATCTTAGAAAGTGTCTTAAAGTAACACTAATTCAGAAGAATTGACGAAACAATATTTATCCACATGTTCGTCAAACTTAACATGAAGACCTAAATGACTGACGGACCTAAATGAGTCCTTTATCCATTTTCATAAACAATAATATATTATTCAATTCTTCCAATTCCCCTTCAGATAACCCCTTATTTCTACTTTTACCTAAAAACCTCCAGTCCATATCGCACCAATCCCTCGATTCCACTCATCAGCCCCTAAATTACCAAAAAGCACTGCAAAAAGTGTTAACGATACGTTTCAATGGCAACGGGACGATTTTAATTGCGCGCCCAGGCCTCTGTTAATTTCCAACGAATATGGTGGCTGCGTCGCGTCGTCGCGCGGCCGTAATTGAAATAATCACCATGCGACGCGGGCGATCTGTTAATTAAGAGCGGCATCGGGAGGACGACAAAGTCGTCGGGTTCGATCGCGGGGAGGAGGGACGAAACCGGAATGCCACGTTCTAAACTCAACGCGTCGAACGGAACACAGCGATCGAGGCAAACAAATTTCCCGCTGACAGCCATGTCCGCGTCACGGCGATTTATTCTCGCGCGTCTAATGATGCGTGGAACGCTAATTAATTCAGCCGCGCGACACGCTCGCCTTTTAAGAATCACTCGACAGGCTCGCGTTTATTCGACGATTCCACGCAACAAATTTTAATTAATTCACCGTGACGACGCACGAACACGAGCCTGCCAAGACCTAGAAATCAAATGTGCCTACTTGTAAGACGTTCGGAAGACTTTGTGTTTCTATTTTTAATAGTGGTTGAAGCATTGTAGATCTATGGGGCAATACGCAAACAGTGGAATAGATGTACCAACGTGCTTCGAGCTTCAAAACGAGTCTCCCGGGGAGACAGGTCGTTCGATATGATTTTTGGTAATCAGCATAGGGCTTTACATTGACTGATTGTTGCACCCTTGCTCAGCATTAAACTAATTGGAGCTGTTGCGCTCACAGAACGCTCCCAGCCGAGTCTCTTTTAAGGGCTCAGGACTGGTGAGCTACCTCGGGACCACGCGATCGCTGGTTCCCGTCCTGGGAACGTGCTTCTGGGAGTATAAAGCTGTCATGAAACAATCCCAGGCTATGAGGGTATATAACTCTAGAAAATTAAAACACCTGTCCTACTTGGTAGGCTCAGAGCTTCAAAAAACTAATTTCAAAGGAATATCTGCATGTTGGACTAAGTAGCAATTCTGATAGTCAAATTGAATAGTCTTTCGTCGTAATTGCTTTTACGACACTGATATACCTGTTCTATGAACTATGCAAGAAAACTGACAGATCCGTAGAAAATATTATAGAATTCATTTTCTTATTGTGCATCTTCCACCACCACCACCTCACGTGACAGGGAAATTCAATTTAATATTCCTTCGAAATCACAAGAACCAGAATCTTCCCAGGACTCAGAAGGAGCACCTCAATTACTTCATGAAAGTTATGTACTTAATTATTTCCGTGTTCTTCACATGACAGTTTATTCGTCGTGTAGGTAATAAATTATTATTCAACCATCGTTTACCAGAGAACGGCACAAAACGCGGGATTTAAAAGTGTGTCGTCTGTTTCACCTGGGTTTAACGAGCGTCTATCGAAGGGCAGGGACCAGAAACGGCGGGAAGAAAGTTCCCTCGCCAGTGATAATACGAAAATTGCGAAACTTACCGACATCCTTGGAACCACCCCATGTCCCCAGCTGCGCCTGCCGTGCTAATCGAGACAATGCGTCCACGTAGACGCGGGATGCGGTTGCGGCACCTGGAAAATAATTAAACAGAAGGCAAATATAGCGACTGAACAGCAGGTGTATCACGATTTCATACACTTTTTCCCCTTTTCCCGGCGATAATTCAATGGCTTGCCACGGCCTCTTTAATTAAAGGCAGCCACAGTAGTCTGAACCGCATGAAAATTTTGTCGATTCGTCTGTGAAAAAAGAACTGTTTTCATTCCTGGCTGGAATGCTTAACCCTTAGGCTGCCGCTATAGCCACTATATTGGCACGGTTCTAGCCCCTCGACTCTATGGGACCTATTGACTACTCATACATAAAAATTTTTGGAAAAAAGGATCCCTATTTTTAGGAAAAAATAGCGGCAGCCTAAGGGTTAAGGATCGACTCTTCATTGTGCCTTGGTATTTGTGTTAACATTAATGTTCATTAGACGAGCAGCAGGTTTCCCCATTCGTCTACCTTCTCTGACAGCTAAATATTAAATACTGCACTGTCTTGCTATTGATTGTATGATCTATGAAAGCTAATAATGGAGGGAGTTTGTTAATGTTTCCTGGCAATTATTGTGTCGTTTGGCTTACCAATAGTACCTTCTCTAATACACACATGTCAGTTTCCTTTTCCTTGGAACTTGATCAAATCACTATGAAGTAAAACTCTTATCATTTAAGGATGAGTACTCAATATTTATAAATTAGTGAACCTAATCATTAACCTCCATTCCTCTTACCAACCAGTCTGCCTCAGCCATTCCTGCAAGTTACACACGACTACCCTTTTACGCTGCAACGGAAACATTGAACACCTGAGTGCCCCTGATACGATGGCCAGCTAGAAAGGGGTTGGCGAATGAAAACGCTGTTAGAAGTACTCCGGTTATCAATAAAGAACGATCACATCCCACGAAAGCTCCTCGTTAAAATCTATGGGGCAGAAAAATTGGGACGGTCCCGCGGTGAACACGGAAAGGGGCGAGAGTCTGCGGAGGGTAGATCGGTGGAAATTGGTGGTGTGTGCCCTGTTTCCTCCGCCAGAGAATCCCTCATAAATACGGGAGTTGTATGGTACGTAACTAGCTGCCGCTGTGCGGACAAAAAGGGAGGACGGAAAAAGGAGGAATAGCTTGGACATGAGTGGCAGGGTAGAAACGTGCTGTATCTCGGAAGGAACGAACCCGCACGAAAGTGTAGGGGTTGTTTTATAGCGAACGGCGAGCTGATCGTTCTCTGCCTGTCGCCCTAAGATCAGGATACGTCCGTCTCGGAGAAAAGTGGACACTTCGGATTTAATTCTAATGGAAGATCTCAAACGAAAAGCTCCCTGATCCCTGTTCCAATGAAACGCAGATGAATCAGGGAATTTCTGCTCCAAATTGGCTATGTTACCAACTGCAGACTTTTCACGAGCCAGACAGTTCGAATTGTATGATTGTTTGAAAATTTCACCAGAATGAAGTATTTGAGAACGTATTGGAAGCACAGAGGAAAGGGATGTAATTTTACCGATGGGAAGGGTATTCCTTGAGATCGCTGGATAATTCGTTCCGAATGGATTCCGCTTTACTAATTTAAAGGAACGTGCCGCGAATTCCGTTTGCACATCAACGAGAAAGTTGGAACGTCGGTAACGATAACTTCCCAGCGACGTTCCCGTAAAAACTTCTCAAAACAAACTCGATATCCGCAATCCTTCCGCTTGTTCGATATTCGAGGAAGCCAAGCAACGTCGAAGCAAATTAACAAGCTGAAATTGACGTTTGCTTTCGAACATGTTTAATTCTGTAAAATGCAAATTCATCCAACCGTTCTGTTGTGTATTCTAAATATTATCCCTGGAAATATCAAAACTGACTGTCAATAAAGCAGCGAGGAAATAATGGTAGTTCATTTTCTAGAGGGAGTTGAATTGCGTAAAATTTCGATGAAATTTTTTACTACGAAAAATAGAGAAATGATGAAGTTATTCTTGTTTTCTGGAAAGTTTGTTGGAGATTTCCGAACGACAGAGGACGTACCATCCCCTATCTTGTCTCATCTCATCGTAGCCGTGGAACTCTTTCTCGAAGGACTTTCCGCTACGTTGGAGGATAAAAAAAGAAGAACAGGGAGACTGATCCGGTCTACCCATTACATTCTCCTGGAAGAAAATCGCCTGCCCTCCCCATTCGCCCCTGTTGAGACAAAAGCAGGGCATTAGACGGGCACCTTGGTCGAATACCAATGCCTTAAGCAACCGAAAGCTTCAACTTCGCACCCGCCACTTTAATCCATAGAGTTCTGATCGAAGAATCGTATTAATTATGAACGAACCGCGAACCAGAATGAAGCTTACTAAGACATTCGACTACTTTCATTTCAACCCTCCCCAGATTTATTCTTTCAAATTTCCACTGTCTACGTTACTTTACATCCAAAAATTTCGCATGCACTAAATAGGAGGAATTTTTACTTATTTTTTCACGTAAACGATGAACCAAAATTGTTATTAAATATAATAAGAAGCTTTCTTTTATGATTATGTCTTCGAGTTAAATTAATAATTTTGATAGATTTTCTGTGCCTTTTAAAATTACAATTAATTTCGATTTTGCTCATTACGGAGCTGATCGAATTGCTTCGTGGAACGCCGAAACGACACGCACAAACAATTTTTCCTGTTACTTCATCCGTCGCGCGAACTAGGGCAAACTAATTAGTCTCGTTTGAGGAAGCTGTGTAACGCGTGGAAATTCTGACGACCTTGAAGCTTATAACGTCGATTGCAGAGTCAAGTTCCGTCCCGTCCCGTTTCGTTTCCTGGCCCTTGTCCGAAACGCTTTGGTTGACGGGGGGAGGCTGCTCCCGCCTCGTTGCGGTGTTAATTGTTATTCTCGGTCGTTCTCGGTAATTACACCCGGTTCCACGGGCAAAGGGCCTATTCGCCTTCGAGTGTGTAACATTCTAACCGAGAGTCCCTTGTGCCACGGTTGCATTTTCCCAGTGCAATGGGATTTGGGGCAGGAGCTCTGTCATATGAAATTAATTATCGATTACATTCGGCTCCCCCTGCTCACCTATTTCACAAAGGAATAATACAGTTCCATATGTTGCTAAAAATATCTAATTTCATAATATCAAATCTTTCCAATCTTGAAATGAAAACGAAAAGCAGCTCGATCTTCAAGCTGTTCCACACTCTCGGAGTGACGTCAGAAAGTTAATAAAACAGGATATTATTCATCAAAATAACTGTTTGAACATCAGAGCTCCCGATCATCCCACTGCATTATATTTTCAACCCCCTGTTACGGTAGTCCATTGCAGGAATCGTATTTATCGTCACAGGTCGTTCAGCAACCCCATCGCAATTTCGAGCCCGAAAGGCCTTCCGTCGGAATTTTTTACGTCAGAGAGAGAGAGAGAGAGAGAGAGAGAAGGGTAAATACGTAAATAGAGAGCGCAGCATGGACAGAATCTCTCGCGAAAGGTTCACCTCTGATTTGCATCTGGAAATCGGTTTCGAGGAGGGATCGTTTAAGCGGAACCGTTCAGAATCCGATCCGGAAGGCTGTAGGCGCAGACGGGTCTGCTCCAGAAAGAAATTTCCAACGACAGCCCGGGTCCCTGTTCGGAAATGAAGCGGAAGAGGGACGCATGTAATCAAGCGGATGTCGACGCGGAATTTCGAAGGAGGGTTCCCGATACCGGAGGAGCTTTCGAATATGATGCGGGGGAGCAGATTTCCAGAGTATTAGCAACCCCTGCTGAAACCACCGACAGCACCACGCGCGCCTCTTTTATGACTGAACGTGCAAGAGGATTCTGACCTTACACGAGGTCGTCGCGCGAATGCTTCAGACTGGGGGGTTCGGGTTCCACCGATCTTTCCCCACCTTCTTGTATTTCCGCCTCTGGTTCCTTCCTTTCTATGTATAGTATATAAGGGGGGTCTACGTCCCTGGCGATTTGCTGGCGTGAAAACGCGACTGGCTAGAGCGATAAGCGGATTGATAATTACGTTAGAGTGGAATTATTAGAATAAGGGTGGAGTCCTAAGTACAGTTAGAGAAATTGTTTTATATGGTATGTGGAATGTAATGACTTTTTGGGGGATTTAAATATTGCAAGGGGAGGATAAGTAGTTTTTGGAAAACGGGTGGTAGGTTGCAGTTTTATTGTGTTCTCAATATTTTAACGGATCATGGTGAATTTCATGGTGGTTTTCTTCTGTAGATAACTTTTGAGGGAATTTTGATAAATGGCTAAAATTGTGCAACGTTTGCTCCGTTAGTAAAATAAATAAAGTTCTAAATGTATCTTTATTTATATGAGATTTTTGCTATATTTCAGGCAGGATTGGAAATTATTTGACGGTCAAAGTATTTTTTTATTTTAAACAAAGAACCGCGATTGATTTACGTAATTAAATATTACACTTTTATGCTGAAACAATAAACGGGTTTATTTGTTGAAACGGTTCACAAGTTGATTTAATTCAAAGAATTATTCATATTCGGGAATATCGTCTTTTTCTGTGTGTTTCACGTCAAAGAGAATAGCCTATCGCTGGATACAGCGGTTGATTAATCCAGTTATCACGATTTCACCGCGCCCCCCTTTCAGATATCGGCTGATAATTGAAAATTAAGCTCCGCGACAAACTTTCGTTGAATAAAATTCTTCGATCGCCGTTCGAAATTCATTCCAACGAATGTAAATACGACGGCAGTCTGCTTCAAACTTTGCTTTTCTCCTTGAAAAGATCGATTTAACCATTTGCATAGAAATATCGCGCGAATTATTTCCATAAACCGAGAACCAATTTAATTCCTGTGTATTGACAATGAAGCGATCGTTAAAAGAGCGTAAATATGCCACCTTTAACTCAAGTCAGCAGCCCTTAATAACTAATTTCCCACCATAAATTCCAAGCTCTTGCTGCCCTTTTTATAAAACCAATCTCCCCACCCCATCTTTTCCGTTTAAGAACCCAGGAAATAAAGAACTTTAGAGGTTTAAAATCACTCTGTTGCTTAATTAACGGTAGTAGGATTTTTCTTACTAACCCTTAAATGCATGGTGTTGTAAAACTGCAACATACCGTGCAAACCACCTCAAACTTATCGGTTGTGCTCAATGCATGCCGCTGCAGAATTATCGCGTTCACGCTAATATATTTTATCGAGTGGTAACATTTTTTCTTTCTTTCGCGAATGTTAAATGTCACTTTTGCTTTGAATAAGTGAAGACCCTCGGAAATTTGTTGGACGTCAGAATTGCAGTTTTGTTTCGCTGTGTAATAAACTGATTTTCTAAGGTAAGTACATACAATAACATAAGCCTTTGCCTTACTAAAGCCAAGCATTGTTTCAGAAGTTTCCATAGGTAAATTGTAATCTCTAGTAATAGACATTAATGTCCAGTAAATGCATAGTGTTGTATATCTGCACCAGGTAGTTTTTTTTAATAAAACACCATTGAAAAATTATAAAAAAAAAAAATTATTTATTTTTCCTTGCATTAGCATGTAGTGTACATGTCTGCCAAATATCTTTTTTTAACGAAAAAAAAATAAATCATGCATTTAAGGGTTAAGAACCTTTATCATATAATTTCACACGCATTAAAATCTACTCAAATCATCGTCCAAAAAGTGTTGACGTCCAATTACTATTTAGCATAATTGTGATACGTTACGAATTTAATAAAAATCAACAACCGATTCAATGCAACCGTCAACGTGTTGAAGCTGAAAAGGAGTAGGTACTACGAGCCTCGCGAAATCCGAAATTCGCGTTCGAGGGACAGAGGAGCACTCCGCCACAAAATCTGAAAAGAGTTTGTTTTGCAATGGCGTCGACGCGACGGGGATCAGCACCCTCCGTCATTACAGAAACGGGCCGCGAAGGATTCGAGGAGCACCGCGTGCGATCCGAACCTTTCTGATAGGGACGTGGCATTAAATCGTGCGCTCGATGGCAGGCTAATTAAGCATAGTCCCGTAGCGTGTAATGCGCTCGTCCCCAACGCCAGGCGGATTAACTGGAATTCTCGATGGCTTAACAAAAACCCTCCACCCATTCTCACCCCTTTCCCGGTCTGCCCATGAACACCATAACGAGGTGTAGGTCTGAAAAAAACGCGCCCCCCCCCCCCCCCCGCGCTGCAAAGACGAGCCGGGTAGGGGGGTTTAAGCAGGACGCGATGGGGGAGCCTGAAAGGATGCGACTGAATCGGATTCGTCGCCGACTAATTCGTTTCAAAAACCGGAGGCGACGGAGCCAGTCAATTAGTGCTTTCCGCTCGCTATTCTGTCGAGCGACGCGAGAGGAACTCGCCCCCGCTTCAGCCACCGTTTCCTGGGGAAAGGGCGGCTCGGAAATATAAGCTTCTCCATCGAGCCATTTAAGACTGAAGGTCTTCAGACCATGGTGATTTCCTACTGGGGATAGGTATTCGAGGTGTGGTATTCTGCGCGTTATGGTAGCTGAGTGACGGGTTAGGTTGGGGTGTACGGGAGAAGTTGGGCATGAAGTAGAATTTGGAAATCTACTATGGAGACAGCAGATTTAACGCAGTTAAATAGTATAAGTAGGTATTATAGTATTCGAATGATTGACTGCTGTCAGATTTTAGCTGTACGGCACTAAATTCCTATTTTCTGTCAAGTTGTCATATTACGAACTCAGACATTTAACTTCCACAACTAAATTTCCTTTCCCGTCTACAATGGAATAATAACCCTCGAACCGCATTTCAACGAAACTCCAGATCAACCATAAGGCACAGTGTCCCAAGAACGCGAGACAGCCCTGAAAAAGCCCCAACGCAGGTATTAATTCAGCAGAAAGCGCGAGGAGTCGAATCGCGACCGGAGGACGAGGACGGAGCCTCGCGCGAACGACTTTCACGGGTGTTCTGATTCACAGCCGGCTCGTTTGTCTATTAACAGCCTAGCCAGGATGCTCCAAAACGGGAGCTTAAGAGACTTAAAGTAGAGGTTGAAGAGACGAATGAAGAAAGAGGTCTCGCTGGCGGCCACCGCCGCGAGCGGGCTTTTCTTTCGCAGGAGAAGTCGGGTGATAAGTGTTCATTGGCGAAGAAAAGAGAAGGAGACTGGCAGAGAGGCGGAGATAACGAGAGACACGACGGAGCGGAAGGGAAGAAGACGGTGGCATTTTTTAAAATTAAATTTCTCGCGCCGTCGAGGGGGACGGAAGGGTGATCCCGAGCAGCTTGGCCTGGAACAATAAATAAAAGACACACACCCCTCCCCAACGGGCCCCTCTCTAGCAACGAGAACGCGTGGGTTGAGGCTGAGGTATAGAAGGTCGTAACGTGGGTGAGTTCGCGTTCAAGAGTACCATAATTTACGCTCCACTCGTTTCCTCCTCGTGTATACCTAACGTGTACGAATGAAGCATAAATTCAGCCGCGCCTTCTCCCTTTTCTGTCTTTTTTCTCGTGCTCGCCCGCCTTCCCACCCAGCCCCGCAGGAACAGGAAGCTCAACGTTTAGTAGCACGAGAAGCCGTGGATGAGGAAAGGGAGAAGGAGCTACAGCGAGGGGCGGCGCACAGGGACGGGAAATGCGAGCAAAGAAAAGAGAGAAATGGAGGAAACGCGGCTTGCCCTTCGTCGCTTCGTAGACCCGTGTTGTTTCTTTGCGGGCTGCAACGAGGGGGAGGTATTAACTCGGATAACGATAGATGTATGCGCCAGGCTACGATAAGTTTAATCCAGTTCGTATTTCACGGAACTGTCGCGGTAACGTCCGGGACCTGTGAGAGTGCATGTAACTTCGTCATTGGTTTTGTACTAAGTTTCTGATATTATGATATTTTCAGCGCGGTGTGTTTAGACTCGTAATTTAAGAATTTAAATTTAATTTAGTTTCTGCTTTATTTTTTACCGGAAAATCTTGACACTCTTGCGTTTTTCGAATGGAAGAATAGCTTCGATGGTGTACATTGTGCGTATCAAATTTGGGGAGACTTGAATTGAGTTTGACTCATCGGGTGGTTCGGGAACCTTCGAAGTTGAATTTTAATGGAATTTGAATTGGGTGAATTTATGATGTCTGTAAGAAGAAAATAAGGTTATTAGTTAAAATACTTAATTTCCTAGTTGTAGTTGTATATTCGTATCGATGGGCTTTTCTGAGTGAATGATGAATTAATCATCAATTGCTCAATTTAATATTACCATTTCCATCTCCCTGCTTTCGAACATAACATAGGAATTCACAGGATGGAAAAGTGGTTGATAATTAATGATAGCAACGTAGGTAATAAGTTGTTTAGAAATGCATGGCGTTGGTCTTGAAAAGTGCTCTCAGAGTTAACTGGAATATGTTAACAGGGACACTTTAATTGTGGTATCTCCCATTCCTTCCTGCTAATTTATGCCATTTACTTCCGAAAGGCTCAGGACGAGTGGAAGGATAGAACGAAGGCACGAGAACAAAGTGGAAAATGGAAGTACCTAGCTCTTTCCAAGCATTCTTCTGTCCACTGTCGGTGAATATATTCAACAGGACGAGAAAATACATGGGGACGATATTTTTACAGGATGGTAAATCAAACAAACACTAAGTGAACGCTCTTAAAACAGGGTAGGTACGTACGTAAAGGTTGAAATATTTCTGTGTATATTCACGAAACATAGAAAAGTCAGCAGTATTAAATTTGTATAACGTTACCTCCATACTTTCTTTCGGCTGGGAGCATCTTGAGGCTATTTTCTCGATATTTTTCAATGCGCTCTGCAACGCCTTATTTATCGACCAGGCGGAGAAGTGAAGCAAAGAGTATGGTGGAAATAAAATCATACGAAATGTGCCCATTACATATTTCGCACAGGGCTAACCGAAGAACGCGAACACCAGAGTTTAGAATAACAGGAATATCGGGACTTATTTTATAGATTTAAGTGTTTGTTAAGTATTTAAGTTATGCACACAACACATTCTTGACTAAATAAAGGATACAAGATTCTTAAAAATGACTTGTTTATAACAGAAATTTCAACCTAGTCAGAATTCCTCCACTCGTTTCTAAATGCATATGAAAATAAGAAAAGGGAAGGCCTGTAAAATTACGAATACGCCGCCATTGTATATTCTTTCATTACTATCTGTTTCATATTTCATATTTCATATTTCGCATTCCAGATATCATATTTCATATCTCATATTTCTGTGTTCAATTAGCTTTAAGTATGGTTAGTATTAGTACACGTAGTACTAATAAATGTTTAGTTTTATTTTATGTTATGGTTAGGCCTGTTAACAGTTTCTACTGCGGCCTCGCCTTTACTCGCCTTTACTTTCTCTCTATGTGCTTTACCTTTGTTTACGAGTAATAAAGACGAAATAATAATAATAATAATAATAATAATAATTATAAATATAGACTTCTTTCTCTATCAATCAGAATTATAGTGATAAGCTCAAAATAAAAAAGTATAGGGAACACAGAATCCTTGAATAAATTATAAACTCTACAGCATCTCGAGTCTCAGAACTCAACATCAGAAATCCCATAATTATTATTATTCATCGCTCTACGTAAAAAAATGGTGATCTGTATGCACACATGAACCCAGTGTCTATGAAATAATGCACACTTTTATTTTCACAGAACTTCGTTGATTCCCACAGTCAATATCCCACTTATCTTATGGCACAGTCACCAGGTGCTTCAGATTTTTAAGAGTCTCAAGGAGCTTACGCCGGATTAGCTTCTTCCATCGCTTCGATAACACCGACGTGGCCGCGTCCCATCCGTTTTCTATTCGAGAAATAAAAGACTCCGCCAATCTGACGGCGCGAAAAGCCAGTTGAACGAGAGGAACGGCGGGAAAGAGGCCAGAGACCGAGAATATAAAACCGACCGAGGAACAGGCGCGGAAAGCGGAAGATACAAAGCCCAGCCTCGGCCACACTGGGATTTCGTGAGTTTCCACAACAGCCGGAGCCCCGGGTATTAACCTGGATAACAATAAACGTTAAGGTCCGCTACAGGAACGTTGGCCGCGTTTCCGGTACACTTGCAGCTACGGAATAATCCACAGACGTTCGCTAAAAGGGGCCGGTCTAACGTGAAAATGGCTCGGAACGCGGGGCAACTGTTTCGTATTATTTGTGGTCACGGTGGCCGTACTGTGTCTCTGTAATTTTAGTGCCTCCGTCGAATAAAAACCGCCTTTTATCTGTGTTCAGAGGGATAAAGGATTCGGACGACGGACACCGTTGCCACCGTTCTGGTTAAATACGTTTATCGTGGACCTGTTGCGACTGACTTTATTTGGGGCTGACGTTTTACATCGTAGTCGTTTCTATTATCATAATGATGTTGAGTCTATTACATGTGGGAATGGTGTGTGAAGGGTGTAAAATTTAGTTTAGTATAAAGCAGAATCTTTAAAATTGAATGAGAGGAGAATCTGTGGAGTTTGGGAATTATTTGTGTAGATCATATCGAGCATTCGTTTATTAAATAACTATGCTTGTCATTCAGTTTTTTGACAAACACAATGACTGTCTACGTGTAAGGTAATTCCCGGGTCAGAAAGGAAAAATAATGAAGGGTTATGATGGAAAGCGAGGGAACAGTTTCTTTTTTGGCGCTCTGAGTGAAATGCCTCCGTATGGGATCAGACAACCAAGTAGTATACGACCGGTACATGGTCAGACATACATTAATCGCGCACGCTGTGAGCACCTGTAACGTTGCCGTTCAAATTGAGTTACGAGTGTACCACCAACGTATCAAGTAACTTTATATTGGCACAGCGAGGGCTTTTACTTTAATTGTTTATTGGAAAACAAATGTTGCTATTTAATATAATCAAAGTAATTTGGATACGATCTGTATATTTCCAGTTAAGAAGAAATTGGGGAAATGTTCCTTCGGATAATAATAATCTTTAATAAACCAACATTTCGTACTCCACTTACTCTAAACACACTTGTAATATTTTTAATATTACACTTTGCATTTATGGAAGATTGATAAATATTTAATGGCAAGAAAATGTAGTGTTACAAATAATTCCTAATGTGGCCATGAATCATTTATATGGAATCCACGAACTAGAATTAAATTTGTTCAGTATTATTCTACTTAATTGCTGTTACAATTAAATATTGAAGAACGTGTCTTTATATATACACACTATTGGTTCAACTAAGCTGGCATCAGGAATATAATTATTACGTAAATGGAAGTGAAATATTCACACATATTTAGAAATCAATCATTATAACAATGGAAACAGTAGATATCATTGTTAAAGGGACGTGATTGCTTTTTATTTCAGACGAATCTGATACCATAGACTAAAAATGAAGCTCCCACGAAGATTCTTCATTATTCCTGTCTGTTTAGCGATTATTATATTGCAACTTAATAATGGCAAAACAATAGAAGCAGACAGTTCCATCGTATATGAAATATATTCTTTGTATCTGGGGCGACAGGGAAACTGCATAATGAAATGAAAACGCAGTAAATGCAATAAATGAGAGAAATGAAAAGGAAAAGTAATATCGCTCCTCATCCGAAGTGAATTTTTCTGGGACTGTTGAAAATGAACTGTTTACGGGACTACTTAATTACTGACTCCTTTCTACTTGAACGTAGCTACATCAAGCACAATCGTAGAAAAAATAAAATGAATCTTTAGAAACAAAGATCATTTTACTAAGAAATCTGAAATTTTGAATTCGATATGAAAATGTTTGACATTAACACATCACATAAACGTAACAAACCACAAAACCTAACAGTTCATTTTCCACACACAAATATAACACTTTCCCCGTTATCAATAAAAACTACATCTCCTTCTAAACCACCATTCTCTCTCCACAAAGCTCAAACCAGAAGTACTCAATTGTTAGCACCCCCGCGAAATGATCCGCACACACGCCTCGAATGGGCGACATGGAAAGCACCCGAACCGTAATGCAATAAGGGATCCAACGAATCGTTCCATAGATCGAGTTCCGAGATCAGCAGGATCCATTCGCAACGAGCGCCAATGAAGTTCTCTCGCCCTCCAAGAATGTGGAAGCATCTGGTTTGGAGCGGTGCGGTTGATCAGGAGACGGGAGGAGACGACGCCGATGGCGCGGCGGGGAAGTCTAAGGGCACAGCGGAGCGAGGGAGGGATGAAGAAAGAGGGTGCTGCTCCGAGATGGTCCAACAGGGTAGAAACGCTGAGCAACCCCGAAATTGCCCACCTCCTTGTTTGCGGCCGGCTTGACGGTTGCGGTGGCTCGAAGCGTGCAGAGAGCTTGATGCCGGCGACGAGGCAAAGGCATCAGGAATTGGGATCGGTACGAATGTGAGCGATTCCACCCTTGCCCTTTCCAGCCAAAGAGACCTGTATTATGGCCCACGGACACTGTCTTCGACCTGTCCCCAAGTTACTCCGAAAGCCAACCAATCATCCTTCGTCTTCGTTCGTCTGTCTTCAACTATCGGCAAACTTTTGCCCACCAGCGGAATGGACGTGTCCTGGCCTGATGGATCAGCCTCCAATCGTGGCTGGCCACCCTCCACGAGACACCCCGATATTGCGTTCCGGGATTCCTGGCCCCAGCCCTGGGTATGCGAGAATTTTACGCGTATCGTCACTTTTGGCGACCATCGCGGCTCCGTTCTTACAGCGACGTATTCTTCAATAATATTCGACACGCTGGCCAACGATTTTGATCGGGTGTAGCGGGAGCTGAAGGGGAGGAGTTTCTTTTTCGCGAGAGGGAAAAATTGTTTCTGGATTTTTTTTTTTGTAATTTAGATAATGGCGGAGGGATTATGCGTAGGTTATTTTTAATTAAACGCGGTTTTGCTGGGGTGTGATCTCCGGATGGCGTAGGATGCGTCCGTTTCAGTTGCAGCGGGCACCTGCCTCCCTTAGGGAGAAGAGGGTTGATGCAAATGCGTCTGACAGTAAGTATTATGGACGTTCCGTGGTGATAAATATTTGAAAAAATGGAAATTCCGCGAGACAACGAGGGCCGCGGGAAAATTGTATATTTAACGTGCGCGTGTTTTAATAACGAAGTCTTGTTAAGTGTGAATATCATCTAATGGAGGACAGTAAAGTTAATTTTATTAATGGGTGCGTGAATTTATATAAATCAACTATTCCTACAGACTCTACATATACATATATGTAGGTACAAACTTCATTCATTGATCGAAAAAAGAAAGACACTCTATCCGTTAGTAGGTATATGTATGCGCGAAAAGAAGTAAGTGAATTCGATAATTCCTCGTGCTTAGTTTGAAATCTATAGGGAATAGCAGTTATGGGAAAAATACATGTATACCTACCACTATTTTATGGACAGAAACTGCCGAGTCCACTGATCCTCTTTTTGCGCGCACCGTTCCGCCGGCAGCATGGAGCACACAAAGGTTCCAATATATTGAAAAGGACAGAGTCGTTGCATGAACAATTCTGTCACACTCCCGCGATATCTCATAGACGCAATATCGCCCGTCCACTTCGGTATTCTCCACTGTTCACGCCAATTTGTCAATGCCACGGACGTTCTCCTCCGCCGACGGATCAATTCGATACGACGTATTTATAAGCGCAAGGTTACTCTTACCACACGCCCATCGACTATTTCTCTCGGATGGCCTCGTTTTTTCATATTCACGGTCCTCCACGAGACCATCGACATTCCACAGAGATAGATAACCTCTACCACGATACTCTTACTCGAAGATTTTTTATAGGAAAATGTTAGGCAGAAAT
Source organism: Andrena praecox (assembly GCA_963932275.1). Taxonomy (NCBI): domain Eukaryota; kingdom Metazoa; phylum Arthropoda; class Insecta; order Hymenoptera; family Andrenidae; genus Andrena; species Andrena praecox. The sequence goes on from OZ010732.1 coordinate 51,438,236, forward strand.
TTTACTTAAATGCATGAGAAATGTATGTACTTCTGTAGTTAGTTTTAGAGGGTTACTCCTGGATAAGTAGAATTATATTTCTTAGACCTTTAGTGGCTGCTAAAGTCACGTTCACACGAGTCAAGTTGTATTTCAAGGCAAGTAAAGTTGAAAGAATCTGTACTTCACTTGAAACTTGAAAGAAACCTGAAAGGATATGTCAAGGCAAGTAACTAACAGGTTCACGTTGGCAAAGTAGTTTCAAGTTACTTGAAGTCAAGCGACTTAAAGTCAAGTAACTTGACTAATATGAACGAGGCCTAAGGAGTCTACCCATCAAACTTGACTAGGTATAAAGTTTAATTTAATTATTAAAGCTACTGTTTTAAGTAAATTTCTTAGAATTTCCGAACTTAGAGAGTTCCAATAAGGACTTCATAGGGGTTATTAACAGAAGACTGCAATACTTATAATGTAAAAGTACTGTCAGAGTTACCTGCGCTTTCCATACAAAATTCACGTAGAACATCACGTACTACAAAATTGGGAAGCCTTTCAAAAATCCCCGGTCTCCCTCGAATCACTACTTAGACAGGCACCTTAGATTCTTTGACGTTATTCTGACACATTATCCCGCGGTGAAAAATGCATTAGGTTCTGCAGATAATCCCTATGAAGAAAAATCCAGCTTATAGAAGGCGAGAGATTCAGTGGACCGTGCAACTGGTCCACCCCATCCAATCCATCTTCCACTGAAACTCCCATTAGCGCCCTTTACACGGACGTTCTTGCGCGCGGTCCGGCGCGTCGCACGCCGCGCGGCACGCAAAAGTACGCGAAGCCGGATCGTGGCGCTCCTGCGCGCGGGCCAGAAGGTCGTACCCGTCACTACTCACTGTTAGAGACAGCGAGGAAATCAATTTATTATGAAGATTCCTTAATTACAATCCGATTTGTGTCGTTTTTGGACCATTTTCATCGGGAAACATAAGGAAACGATTCACGTCACTTTCGCCAAGATCCGGTGAGAAATGTAGGATTTTCTATTGGCCACGTCTTAGGGGGCAACATTGTACGGCCCCCCTGGTCTCGAGGATCGAAGTCCTCGAAACGCATCGAGGCACGGCTTATCGACGGCGTTGTCTCTGGGGTCTTGGCTGCCAGGATCGGCAGCCAGGCTCGTCGCGCGCCTCAGGATTTCCGCACTGTCAGAAATCCTGAGGCGCGCGACGAGCCTGGTTTCAAGTGCCGTTTTGTCCTTTTCCAACTACCTTTTCTGTCTCTTATGTAAACTCTTCTGGAGTCGAGGTTGGAACGCGGGCAGGAGCGTGGTGCTTCCTGGCGTGCGGGCAGGACTGTGATGCTTTCTTGCTGCGCGCCACGCAAGAACGTGGGTGAAAAATTTGACCTGCATCACGAGCAATCAGAAGACTACCCCCCTTCTTCAAAACATCTTGCATATTACCTCTCTTCATCATTTATCTTAGATATAACATCACTTGCATACCTATATGTATTTATTGTCTATCAATATTAGTTTTTATATTAAAACAAGCAATGACATGGTAATTATTGCCGTCAATAGTAATAATATTATGATCGTTACAACAGTGAATGTGTTAACTGCAATTTCATTTGCCATCGCATTGCCGGGGAAACATTTGGACATTTTTTAAAGTACCCTTGTAAAATTTTACAGTCGTTATAACTGAGTCATAAACCATTTCCAGAATTTATAGCACCTTCAGGTCAACCAAATGTAGCTTCCTAAAAACAGATGTTTCAGTGTACCCTACAGTAACAGCATTTATGATATCTTCTATAAGCCTGGTATATCGAGGAATTTGAGATACTTTTCGCGAACGTATATCGCGATCGTGTCTTGCCGATCGTTTCGCAGATCGATGATATATATCGAACAAGTAGTACACAATACACCACTGCGGTGGATCGTGTAAAAAGCATGTGGAGTCGACGTAGAAATGGGAGCCCGAACTCGCTGTCTCTAACAGTAAGTACATAGTGACGGGTACGACCTTCTGGCCCGCGCGCAGGAGCGCCACGATCCGGCTTCACGTACTTTTGCGTGCCGCGCGGCGTGCGACGCGCCGGACCGCGCGCATTAACGTCCGTGTAAAGGGCCCTATTCACACGCTCTCTACCACACTTCACATAAAACTGAACCGCAGTGTCATCCTGCATTAACCACATTTGCGACCTTTCAAGAAATTCAAATTCTAGAACGAAAAATCACTTGCACCTTTTTCAGTGCCGATTTTCCGATCCACGTTGATTAAAGATTTTCTACTCAGTTCACTGGGTGCTACGCACCTCATACATATCGCACCCCTTTGTTAGCGCGCTGCGCATTGAGAAACGCTCCCTTGGAGCCGAAAAAAAGCTGGATGGAACGAACTATCGTGGACGCGTCAACGATGCCAAGACACGTCAGACTCGATCGATTGTTGCGGTGGGCAGAGCCGGATACGCTCGCTAGAAACAGATTTTCTGCCGCTGGCCTCGAGACACGCGATTGTAACACTTCGATTTCACGGTCGAGCGCGGCGCGATAAAAAGCCGCGAGAACCGACGAGAGGTAGTACAATTGAAAACGTTGACGTGTTCGGTGGCTGCATAACGAGAGCCATTCCTCAAGCACGAAAGTTTCGTAGAAATAAATGGCGCCGGTGCGGCGTGTTTTTTCGCCCTCTTTTTCTCTCAGTCGATCCCGTCTCCGCCCGATCTGTCACCGACCGTGCCCCTTTCTCGGCCCCGTCGAGCTACGCCCGTCGAAACTCTGTGGATCCGCCGCGCCGCGCCGCACCGGCCGAAATATCGATTCGCGCTCGGCCAACTCGCAACAACGCATGGAAATCGAGCGACACTCTGCTCCTGATTGGCAAGCTAAGCTGCGGGACATGAATCTCAAAGCGCGAGGGGCGACTCGTGAAAAGTTGCGAACAGCTCGAGACTTTGTTGGTGAGACAGTGACGCGTGGGTGGAGTTTCGCGTTAAAATTCCGTTCTTTCGCTTCGAGAAACCTACACTTTATATTGTGGCGATTCAGTTTTGAGAAATATAGCTATTAAGAGCTGCAGTGCTAACATCTTATTCTTCTATTTTAAATAGGCAATAAACGACCCTAATAAATCTGCCGTATGGACAAGGGTAAATCTAGAAGTAAAATTAGAAAGTAAAGTAAAAAATAAGGAAAAGTCTAATCGACACAGAGAAAACTAAGGTGCTCCTCGCTTAAAGACTATAATACTTTCATGCTCCAGGGCAATATTGTTTCTCGTGTAATATACTCGATAGGTATGCGAATCCAATAAATCACCTGGCGTGCGTGAGAGGAAGACTGGGCGATTTGCAGCGGCCTGTCGAGCCGGGGATCAAAGAATCCATTTTTCACGATTTAATACAGGGACTATGAGATGCTCGGGGCACGATCGACACGCACAGTGGGGCTGGGTAACAGCTGCCAGCGAAGGAGCCTCGACGACGCTGCAAAATTCGGAATCGTAAAATGCTGGATATGAGACGCGTGCACAGAACGAACGTATGACTTATAAGGAAATTTCTACTTGAAATCTGTGACGCATTCGGTGCATGGGGTCAGGCGGCAACGGAGCCCCGTAAACTTTACTTGCCGTTGAAAAATAATAAACGACGGGAAGCCCGTAAAGCCGCCCGGGCGGCGCGAAATAAAACGTCTGAACGGAGGTGGAGGGGCTGGCTCTCTTTTTAAAGGAGTTTCTTAAAGGAGGAAAAGCTTTGTGCAAAAGTTCGCGCCTCCCCTCCAAGACACAGTTTTCCACTTGGTTGCTCGTAAAAATTCTAACACGAACGGTAACGAAGTTCCTTCAAGAATCTTGAATAATAAAATTCGAATAACAAAAATACAGACTTGTTCGAAAGATCTTCTCGAGCCCAGTGTGGCTTTCAACTTTCCAAATTTTACGCAGCTTGCAGGGGGAAGGGAGAATTTTGGCTGCAGTGTCGTGAGAAAACGCTACCATTTACAAATTTATATGAATCGTCACTAGTTCCTAGTGATATCCTCGAAAATAATTCTAAATTCTATTAACCCGGGAGTAGGCGCACCAAATAACTTACGTTAGCAGGCGCGCTATGTTTTAAAATCTACACGAGTGCATTAACAATAAGTTAATGTGTGTCGCTCCGCAGCAGAAACAAGTCGAGACTTCCTTCAAATGAGAATCGCTTCAGGAAAAAAGTAAACTCGGCGCTCGTAAACTACCGTGCCCCCAGAACAGTCGAACGCTATGGATCATGTTTCAAAACATACGAAACTCATCGGTCGAAAAGACCAACATGCGCCTACTCCCGGGTTAACCATAGATATGGATTTCCAGCTTTCTCTTAATTCCAACAATTTTTCTAGCATCACTCTATGTTCCAAAAAAAAAAACAATGACACTTCCAATACTTCTCCAGAGAAGACTACCCCAAAATGAAAGTATCGAGAACCCCGTAACTTCACTGCTCTGAAATGAAGCCTTCATTTATCACTGCTTCGTTTCATTCGCGCCGCTACCATCGTGCCAGTTAATCCCTGTTCTTCCTCGACTTCACGATCGCCACCCTGATTCTCGAAAAGGGAAAGAACATTCGTCATCTCGCTCCGAAGTAATTTTTCCCAGTTTAATACGTCCCTTAATCCACCTGCAGCGGATTAATACCAAGGAGGGCCATAATTCAATGTAAAAAATACTGCTCATAATTTTTGAAGGGTAATACTAAGGCTTTACGGCTGATGCAAGTAACGTGGCCCCATTTTTTCCCGGCCTGGCGATTCCGAGCACAGAAAAGCCGGAGCATAATTCCACCAGCGAGCGTCGTTTATCAACGGGAGACCGCTCGTAGCTGGTTGATTAGAAAGCGTGGATAATAAACGAGCAAGAACCCTAAGATTCTCCTAAGCGACTTAATTACTTATCGCCGTGTTTATCGTGGCACGCCGCGAAATGTTCGACCACCAACCGGAACTCTCCTTCACCGCTTCCGCTCTGGATTAATGCGGATTAATGGAAATCATCGACGCTCGAAAGTTTTCCTATTATTTCGCTAATCACAGCTATCTTCTTTGCCAGAAGGCATCTAACTTCTTGCGCTTCTAGAACTCCCCATTTTTAAAATTGGGACAAATCAATTTTCTTGAAATTTCTGATGCTTTCAGTAGCTCGATAAGAATTTTTCCACCTGAGGTAACCTTTTGGGGAGACAGAGGGATAGTTTAATCACAGTAGATTGTATAATAATTATAATTGTAGTAAATATTCAATGGTATATTTTTTTGGATGTCCGAATATAAAAATGTCACAACTGCATACATTCTGGCCCTAAGAATCCACCCCAACCTCTCCGTTTCCCTATCGCGTCCCGGATATTCTGTAATATTTACAGCCCTTCTTCCTAGTCAAAGAGCTTCCGCTCCGAGGAAGAACACGAAGAACGGTATGTGTGAACAAGTCTGCAAACAGGAAGGGCGGCAAAAGCTTCCTCTGTTCTTCAGCCAATATTAGTTTGCGCTTGCCGATGTAAATTGTATTAACCTTCCTTTGAATATCGTTTACTCTATTACTCCCTACTCCAAACACTATACACATTACGAAGGTGTAACGCAATGTTATTAAATTTTCACCTAATCCTATTAAATCAAAGTCACATTCTGTTTCTGTGCTTAAGACACTCTGCAACTTGATTATCGTGTTACGCATAATCCGCGAAGGCATACTCATTACGAGCAAATTTCAAGGTCAATAGTAAAACAGCTGGAATAAAAACACATATAAAAACACGGGGGCAATGAGATCTGCAAATAAAAATCACAGAAAATTGAATTTCGCACATAACATTCACTTAAACTCAAATTCACCACCATTACATCTTCCACAACTCTGAAACCAATTACGTCTAGGTCTACACATTTAAATCAATTATAAACAATCTACAAAAATTCTCGATCAAAAGCAATGCTAAATGTACCTACCTACAAAAAAAAAGGTCACAAGCATCCCTTGACCCAACACGAAACTTTCCCCATCCATCGTAGTCCATGAAACTCAAAGAAAATCCCGACACCCGTCAAGAAATTCTACAATATTTAGCAGCCTCCGTGTTGCCATCGCCGGAGCAAAGTGTCTCGAATAACAGCACTAAAAACGAAGAAGCGCCCGCGAAGAAATCGAGGAGGGAGGCTTCTACGCGCCCAAAGACGTAAGTCACTCGACGCGCGTAGTCGTGACTTGGACACGGTGGGTGGTTCGACATCGTCGCCGTGGGGTGGCGATGCCGCGGCATAACGACAACGATGAGGACGAATACCTCGATGACGGTGGTCGGGGGTCGGGGGTCGTATGCCGTCGCGTCGGGAAATGCTATGCGACGTTGAAGGGAGATACCAAGTAACCCACGAATTCCAGCTACCCTCCTTCCGGTTCACGATAAGCTGCGCTAGCTACACAGTCGAGCGTATCGCGCCCAATAACGCACACCGTGGCGCCTTTCCTTCCCTCCCCCGTCCCGGTAACGCGATATTGTGTCGAAAGCAATATATGCACTCGCGGGAATCGAGTTAATCGTTTGGATACTCCAAGGATCGAGTGGCGTCTTCCGATTTATTCAGCCTATTCCTTGCTCCGATGTAGACGTTGCGACGGAAGGCCGACGTGCCGGGGGTTACAAAGCCTCGAGAGATTTCTTTATTGCTGTTGGACGTATCGCTGAGGATTTTTGGTTCGTCGATTCCCCAATGGGAAATTTGAGGGATGAAGAGAAATTCTTTTTTCAAGGCGGTTCATTTTTTTCGCGGTTGCGTCATTCAGAATGGCATAGGTAGGTAATAAAAAGGTACTACTTAGATTGACGGGTGTTTGATTTTAATTGAAATGGACAGGTTTTCGTGTTTTTTTTTTTTTATTGCCCCGCAAGCGATTTTTCGGAAACATAGCAAGGCATAGGTAGAGCACAGAAACGTAGCTTGTGGTGGAAAATGATGTATTAGCAGTTTTTTATAAAAACGTAGCATAGCATCGCACAGCTTGGCTTAGCTTTTGGTGGAAACGGTTCCATAAGAATCCATTGAAACTAATTTTTTAAAACGTAGCATAGCATAGCATGGCTTCGCTTAGCTTAGCTTAGCTTAGCTTAGCTTCCAGGTGGATTCCCAGCTTAATTTGAGGAGATATGCATATTTTAAGATTGCTTCCTTCTGCGAGTACTTGTGCGTGTTAAAAAATGCATGTGTGATGTATTTTGAGATGTACGACGAGTGTCTCCAAAGTGAGAGATTTTGTAGTAAGTTTTGAAAAAGTTCGTTGGGTTGGGAATTCACTGGAATGGGTACTATTCGAGACGGTATGTGTGTCTAAGAAGATTATTCCGAAAGGCTGGCTTAAAAGCGAGCAAAGTAAACTTGAAGGTTAAATGCGATTTCTGGCGTATGTAACGGAGCATGAAACATTTCCTCAGAAAATCTCGAAGGGGCCATGGAATTTCATTAAATCCTTCCACTTCTACAACACATAATCCTTTCAACATAAATCGAGGTTCTGTCGCATGTCACATATTTCTTAATCATTTATTAATCCTATAAATACCCACTAAAAACGTCAGAGTAAAAACAAACTTCAGAAAACATTCTAACAATCACGCAATAATATTTAACGAGGTATAAGTACTAACAGATTACGTATTTAATTCAAATTTCTATTCAGAATAGAATTACATTGCTCGAACCTAATGCCTCGTTCACATTAGTCAAGTTTACTGGCTTCAAGTGACTTGAACCAGTAAACTTGACTAATGTGAACCTGTCATTCACTTGACTTGAAATATCTTTTTAACTTTCTTTCAAGTTTTCTTTGCCTGCAAAGTTTCAAGGCAATTGGATTGGCGGTTATAACCTGACTGTAAGCTGTCAAAATTTGAAGTAGATTGCATAGTGAAGGTAGCGTTTGACGAACGAAACATGTGTTAGTTTCGTTTTGGCTGAAGGTGTGCGTGTAACGCGTATACCAGTCGGCTTACCATCGTGACTCTTGTACATACGTTCACACTATTCAAGTTGTATTTCAAGGCAAGAAAAGTTGGAACACTCTCTACTTCGCTTGAAACTTGAAAGGATATTTCAGGTGAAGTGAATAACAGGTTCACATTATCAAATTTAATGATTTCTAGCGACTTGAAGTTAGTAAACTTGACTAATGTTAACGAATATTTCGCGTAAAACTTGAATGAAAGTTAAAAAGATATTTCAAGTCAAGTGAATGACAGGTTCACATTAGGCAAGTTTACTGCTTCCAGTCACTGGAAGTTTTACGTTCAAGTAGCTTATTTCATCCCCCATCGACAAAGAACATAGAGTTTTTCTAAGAGGACTACGAATGAAGAGGTGTCGCTTAATTGACATCATCCCCCGACTGTTCCTGTCGTTTATTCTTCTTCGGTGACACACCGTCTACCCTTTGTCGCGTCGTGATTGTCTCCGGTGATTACGGTTTCGGGGGTTGTTTGCATTTAGGAAGCCATCAACGCTTAATCGCATTCCTTCTCGCCTCGGGAGATTGGAACTTTCGAGAGCCGCCCCCGTACTTAACTTGCCGCATTTACATCGTGTCCGTGTGCAAGCTAAATAGGCTTTCCACCGGAAAAAAAGCCACTTTCAGGATATGAAAATAGTCGACGCAACGAAGTCGACCATCGAAAACGTAGAAGCCAGGCCATCGAGATGTTAACTAGGAAAAATGGCCATCGATTTCATGCGATGACTCCACGAAGGTACACGCTACCCCCTATAAAGAAGCCCCGCTGTTATAGGAATTTACATAGGGTGGCCCACGCAATTAACTTTATCTCTTTGCACAAGCTCTCTAATATTCCCTTGTAGTTAGGGAAACGCTGCATCGATTACGGTATTGGAAAATATGGGGTTTTATTAAGGAAACGTGAAGTTGCACTTTGCATGCTGCTAGTCGCTAATTCGCTATCTAGCAGATTGTGATTTTAAAATATGTTATCACGCGAGAAATATACCTAATTAACATTTTACTTGCTGTACAGTGCAATATACAAACTAAGTTTTAGGAGTTTCTTAAGAATTTTTTAAGACACGTGTAGTAAGCAATTTTTTGTAAACACCTGTGATAATTCGAATATAGAAAATGTGGAAAATATTCTACAATCAGTAGATGCCTATTCAAGTTGAATATATGTATATTAAGTTTGAGATAAAATGTCACGTTTGTCCAAGTCACTAAGTTCAAGAAGTGATTCTAATCTTTTAGGCGGCAATGCAAGTGAAAAATAACAACGTGGAAACTTGGGACATTTAAAACCACTTACCATTGCATTCTGATGTTTTTCTCTGTCCTCCACCTCATCAAAGATACAGCTCATCCTACTTACATCAGACACCCCGCCTATTTCCTCAAGAAGACCTAACAAATTACACTGCAAGAGATTTGAATTTCAGAAAAAGGCGGCCATAAATCCACCCGGACTTCCAGGAACGTTCTCCGAAGCAGACATCGCCTCTACCGGAGAATCAGTCGGACGAAAGCCAAGTTCAGGGAGCAGGAACAAACAGGAGAAAATAGAAAAAGACATCATCGAACGAACGCTCCTTCGCCTTCGCTTCTCGATCATCATTCATTAATTGAAGGTGGGCAGGGGTTATTGGGGAATTTCCAAAGAAGCCGGACGTTAATTGAAATTTGCCCGGCGCGAGCGTAACCGCAGCCCGCCACTCGAAACTTCTCACGGAAGAAGAGAAAATTCGATAAACCACAATGGCAAAACTCGTCAAGGGACCATTTTCGTTCCGCTCCGCGTAACTTCCTTTTAAAGCCTCCGTGTACCCTTGCATCAGCCGAGGGTCCATGAAAGAAGGGGAACGGGGTAAAACGGGGGTTGGGGGGCCGCGAAAAACTTTGCCCGTGTTAAAGCGAGCCTTCCCGCCGCGCATAATTAAGACCAATTAATATTCGGAGTTCGTACTCGCCGCGCCGCCAACACTTTCGGTGGCTTCGTTCCTGGCTGGAACGTTACTTCTGCTTGGTCGTCAATGCAGTATGCACCGATGGCTGGAGATCGGGTATCAATAAATCGCGCTGAATACGCTTGCAGTGTGTTGCAGGGAAAATGGAGATGCACGAAGGCTGTGGGGAATGAATTAATGTTCGGTCCATTTGTTTATGGAGAGCACCTATTCTTTACCTTCAGTACTTGTGGCACTTAATAAATTATTTAAGGGATAGTTACAGTACTACTCAATTTTTTTTATATTTTAGTTGCGAATTTTCTACGAAGATATTCCCATCTTATTTAAAATTCGACGAAATGATAGCACAAGAATGGACAAAAATTTTATAAATTTCCATATTGTACTTGTGGTACTTTTATGGTATTATATGTACGTCTTTACGTATCCATGTGTTCTTATGAAGAAGTTTATTAATATACATACGTATACCTACTACTATCTTTTCGTCACATTCCCAACTTCACCTAGCAAAGTATTTAATACATCAATGTATGTGACAAAATTATTCCCTTCCATGGTCAGAACATATTCAGTACTACCACTGCCGCTACCAATCCTGGGTTCCTGTCCCTGTTCCTGTATTTCATCAATCCAAGATTCAGTACCAAAATCGGTGATTTGCTGACGTATCACGTTCCACGCAAGAATACAGGCCACACGAGTTTATATGGCGGAGGATCCGAAGGGTAGTAAAGGGAAATCCTAAATCATCCCTTGTGTATCAGCCCTGCTCCCCGTGTTTCCCTCTCTGATTCTTATTCGCCTACTCGACGTTCTCGTGGCAACTTCATCCAACGAATGCAAGATGATATATCGTTTACGGGAAACCAGTTCGTTCAACGTCCGGCCCCGACTACTTCTGGCATTTCAATGCAGCCTTATCTCGTTCTATCTTAACGGAGATCTACTTTGTCTGAACGTATTAGCCACGTGGATCGTGTTATGCAGGGGACGGTTTCTTCCGCGCGCTCTGTTCCGACGAACGAACCATTCGACGAAATAAATAATCGCTTTCCGTTTCGCGCGAGCTTGCAGGATGAACATGGAGGAAATTAGTCCCGACGAGCCACGTAATTCCATCAGAAGCACGGTCGCGCGGGTGTTTCTGTGGAAAATGGAGGTGACCAATTGCATAAGAAATTGACACTTTCTGTTCGAAGCTGTTATAGAACAGAATCGGCAGTAGATGCGTCGTCCAATAATAAAAGTGGTGTTCCACGGAACCTCCGTGTGAATCGGTAAGTTTCTAGCGTCCAATCCAACCAATTTCCTGGCCCATTCCGAATTTCAATGAGGGCACGTTCGATTGAATTGGAAATCGATATTACTAGATATTATTTCAATCTCCTTGGGCGACATCAGGTCAGCGCATGTAAAATGTCGCTTTTCCGATGAAACTCAAAGCTTGCTTTAACGATTCGTAAGCTTCATTCTTGAATTTTATTCAGTTGTAAAGACCAAAACCTCGTCGAATTCTGTTCTTATGAATTCCTAATTTTCAAATATGTAATGGAATGAAAGTTTGTATCGAATTCAATATTCAATAAATTCTTCTATTACTAGGTACCCCTGATGCAATTAAACGCCACCTTGAATTCACCAAGAAAGATCCTGAAATTTCCTACAAGAAGTACTGCACACATTCGTAATAAATTCTACTATTTTAAAGTTCAAAAACACAACCAACCTAGTAACAAGCCTCAACACACTGCTTACCTACCAAAAAAAATCTACTTCAACAAAGTAACTTCATCAACTACAATGATATCACTTAGGTATAAATATCGCAAAACAGCTTTCCCATATTTTCCAACAATCCTATCAGTTCAACCAAAATGAGAAAGTGATCGTTCATTTAGCCAGAGCCATCCAGTATGAATCAACTCCTTGGCCGCGATTCATGCAAAGCCTCCCCTCGCACAGAGCCACTAAAACCCTAGGCAAAAAGCCTCGTCCGACGCCATTAGTATCACGCGTATCAGAGCCCCGAAATGTCTGCCATTCTTTCGCCATTTCGAATCACTTTGCGCCCCCTGACCTTCCGTCGCGGTGTCGGGTGTCTAGCGTTGAAGATATACGACGAAATCGTACCTCTCCACCCTCGTCTCGTTTCTATAGGCCCCCGTGCATACACCCCGCCGCCAGACGAACGCTTGTCCCCCATTATTTGCGCGCGTATACTCATTGGACCCGGAGAGCCTGACAATACCGCAATTGTGGAGTACGCGGTAATATCGTTACATTCGCAGGCTGTCGCACAATTCCGACGAATCATCCCGAACGTTCCTTCCTTCTTCCCTTTTATTCCCCTTCTCAATGCCGGTAACGAGCTCGGGGTGTGTTCGTTGATCGTTCGCGTTCGGAGCTTGTTAATACTTTATTCGCACCACATAATAATATCTAAGTATACGACCAAATAGCTGAACAGCAAATACATTCCATGGTGACGATATGGTTAACCCTCAAGGTAAGCAGTTAGGTACTTGTCGATATTTTCTTATTCGAATTGATGAGTTAACATTTACACCTTAGATTTTTCACAACTTCCGCATAAAATAAAACGATGTGGAGGATACACTGCTTGTTTACAAGAATCACAAATAACATAACAGTATAACTTATTACGGGAAAACTGTTAAATTGCCACGAGAGACGGATGAGGGTTAAAGCTTTTATACTTACTTCTGAAGAGTGAAATTGAATGATCTGAGAACTTTCCCTACTTTCCCTACATTCCCTTCTGTCCCAGCTCTTTCCAGTCCTCCTCCTACGACTGAAGAACTTCACGCGTGCTTTATCCAACACGTGTGTATACTCCCCCCGAGTAGAACGGAAAAGATATCTCCTTCCCAAAGTCCCCCCCCCCCCCCCCCGCCCCCAGTTTTACTCACAGAATTCGCAGCCAACCAAGCCGTGAAATTTGTACACACACTGCAGCGGCCTGCAGTACAAGCTGATTACTGCTGGAAGGTGTACGTCCCTCTAGAGTCTAGACGAAGAGCAGCGTGGCTTCTCCGCGACAAAGGGGCAGGGAAACGCTTGGAATTCTCGCGTCGCCGCAACGACTTCGTGGAGGCGACCCGCGGCCGCGGCCGCGGCCGCGGCGTCTCATAATTCAACGCGGAAAATCCAATAGCGCGGCGTTTCCGCGGGAGAAACAGGAGCATCGGGATTCCGTGCGGCGGAGAAAAACGCGTGCTCGTTGGAGTCGGACGAGGTGACGGGGTCTGGTCGGTTCGCCGTGGAATTCTCCGTCTGGCTTCTTCCCTCTCATCTGCTTTAAGGTCATTCCATTCCTTTATTATTCCCGCGAAACAGCATTCCCGCCGGGGTTCCGCGGGCTCTCGCGACTACTAAGGGTGGATGGCGCGGCGGCGCGTGGTCGCAGGGGGGTTAGCGGGGGTGGAAACATCGCGGGGAAAATGAAAATATGAGACAGAGGTTCGGGAGTCGTCGGAGGGCCGGTGGCGTGCCCGGTTTCGAAGGGCTGACACGCCGCAGGGAGGAGGGGGGACGAGTGTCGCGAGAGGGCGACGGGGAGGACGGAACGTAAACTTTATTCTGGACAATGCCAGGCTGCCGGTGTACTATTCTATTATTTTCACTCAGCCGACCGTCAGGCTTCGCTGCTGGCCCCCGGGCAGCCCTCGCCCTCGTAGCTGCGACAGCAGACGCTTTTAATTTCGTTATACCCTCGCCGAGGCCGTCGTCTTTTTGCTCGGAGGGCGGGGGAGTGTTCGCGCAATTTGTTCCTTTTGCGGCTCGACGGCGGCTGTTCCGTCGCGTCTCGAAGGCAATCGCCATCGACAAATCAGTTTAATCGGTTCGACGAATTACGGGCCACCCGTTGGCGCAAGCGGGTGGAAGAGGGCTTCTTCCTTTATGGGGAGATATGGATGCTCGGGTGGGATCGAGGTAGGCGTGAATTTTTTGGGGACGTTCCGAGTCAAAGGAGTCTGTGAACCATGGTGACGACGTGGAGTGGTGAAATTCTGTATTTGCTGGCCTAGGGCGCACGTGTGAGAAGAGTTAGCTCTGTTTTGCAGCTCTGGTCTCTACGGAATGTTTCTGCTGCTTTTGATGGTATGAAAAATTGGCTGGGTGGTTTCAAAGGGAGGACCTGCTGAAATCGACGCGCAATTCTTTTTGGGATTGTCACGGTTATTCGTACCTTTTCTTCTTAATGGGACTGTGGGTTTTTGTTGATATGGTATTATTGAAAATTGTCAAAATTGATTGACAGATTTGTACTGATTACCTGAAATTCATTTAAAGTATGCAAATATGTTTAAATACAACCATTGCCATTTTGGGCCAACATGATGCTCAATTTTCAAATAAGGACACTGAATGACATCATATTGCGAGAAAAAAAAAAACTCCTCCATGCTGAATAGAGTTAAGTTTCGAGGACTCCGTGGTACGTCCCTCTCGAAACAGGGAATTTACCTAAAACATTTGTGCGGTGAGTGTAGTTTGAAAGCTACTCGAGGTAAATATGCTAAGGTCCTCGGCTTGTACATTTCACTCTCAAGTGTTTTTAATGTAAAGTATACACTCACTTCCATTTTGAGCTAAGTCAGAGTGTCTGTTCACGGAGGAAAGTGTGGAATGAAAGAGCAAGCGCACTTCATAGAAAAACCAGCTAATAGCTACTTGCGGGCTCTAAAATTCGTGAAAACAACAGAGATTTACAGTGATCTCGTGTAATTATACGAGAGTAGTTTTTTTTACCGTTAGCTTTTTTACACCAAACCTCGGTATTGACACCACTTTCGTGCTCGTTGCATTAAAACAGCGCTGCACAAGGAGCTGTTTTCGGCGCCTAGCGGCGAGCAACCCACCTATTTCGTTGCTAAGGTTAGAATCGGTGAGGAGAACTGCAGTAGTGTACGTGCATTTGGTATGACTTGAACCCAGCCATATTTACTGATGCTACGAGCCTACGTTCACGCACATACACTACTGCAGTTCTCCTCACCGATTCTAACCTTAGCAACGAGATAGGTGGGTTGCTCGCCGCTAGGCGCCGAAAACAGCTCCTTGTGCAGCGCTGCATTAAAATCATCTATCTTTTAATTTTTATTTATTTATACTTTCCTGTTTTTCATTACACTTTCTGCGCGATTTAATAAAGCTCGTTTTTAAAACCTTGTCCTTCAAATTTACCCTATCCAAACACTAAAATAATTTGATTCGGTAAATTTATATCAAACTATGTAAAAAATTGGGCTCCATAATTAAAAGAAATTAACGCGAACACGTTGAGAAACCTCGATAAATGTCGCCGAGATTTCCTAGTAGTTTAAAGTCGCTCTGCACGAGGATATTAAGAACTATCTGTGAAATCGTAACCACCTTTAATTTATACGCCTGTGAACACTTGCTGCGGCGAATTTATCGGCTCGCATAATCGCGTCTGCGAGGAGAGGCTGCCTGTGAAGTCGGCTGGCATTGAAAGTCGCTTTAAATTCGCTAAGAGGACGAAGAATCAAAATCGTTTTCCCGTCAAATTCCCGACGATATTCGACGACGTTAAACCACTCGGCTCCTCTGCCGAGCGTTGCTTAATCGCTTAAGGGTCTGGCGTAGTGAAAAAGAAGGGAAAAAGGACCGATAAATTCGCGTATCAGCGAGGGGACGGCAGGAGAAACCGGCTGAGGTCTCGAAACCGTCAAGGATAATATTTAAGGATTATTCCGTCTCGACTGAAAGCGAAGTGGGTATTGTTTCGAACCATTAATATCGTTCGAGCAACAAATTGGTTTAAAGGGAGTTTATTTAAGGGAGTGGCAGGACAAACCCACCTTTGTCTCTGAGCAATGTTCGAGGAGCAGCGATAGAATACTAAAGAGAACATACTATCGAATGACGAAAGTACAACTATTATTGATTACCAATACATTACGACGTGCGTTACGAAAAGTAGCACGTTTCAATTTTCTTACGAAAAGTAGCACGTTTTGGTTTGCCACGAAAAGAAGCATGTTCCATCGTTTCTGACGAATATTAGCACGTTTGGCCTTCTGCCGCGAAGACTAACACATTTGACTGCCTCGCCACGAAGAATAGCATATTTCGTACTGTTGCGACGAAAACTAGCACGTTATACTGTTTCGCCACGAATAATAGCACGTTTGGGAATTTATGGCGAAAACTAACATATTATCCGGTTTGGCCACGAAGAATAGCTCGTTTTGGATTATACTGCAGACTGCAGAAACTATCGCGTTTCAGCGCGTGGGCAGTTTAAAAGAATTCAACTGTTGAAAATATTGTTTAATAAATAATAATTCCATCTAATCTCCACAAGACAACACATATGAAAATTTCAATCTACATAATTTGAGTGAGGGAGGGTGCGGGAATTGCGAACGCGGGGTAAACGCGAACATGCTACTTTTCGTGGCAAACCGCTCTAACGTGCTAGTTTTCGCAGCGAAAGACGAAACATGCTATTTTTCGTGAGAACGAAGGCAAACGTGCTACTTTTCGTAAGAAAATTGAAACGTGCTACTTTTCGTAACGCACGTCGATTAATGCTAGAGGATTAAAAATGGACAATTCAAGTTTGATCTTAACCTTAATGATTGATGTGAAAGCTTGATGGCTGTTCATGGTACTATTATATTTGGTTTATTAATTTTTTGATGATAGAGTTTTGATCTCTAAAAAAGTATCCCAAGATTAATCACGTGTCACTCCAGACATGTCAAACGAAGAGACTGCATGTTCCCCTACAGCACACTATATTGCAGAAATGTTTCATTTAAATTGCGGTTTAATTTTGAAATATTGCACTGAATGTTGCTGAAAAGTTACAAGTAAATTGCTATGTCCGCCCCTTTGCAACATTGCAGGATATATTTCTGCAAAATTTTTTCGGGATTTTACAGCAATTGTCGCGCAACATTTCTGAGATTTTACAGCAATTGTCGCGCAACATTTCTGAGATTTTACAGCAATTGTCGCGCCACATTTCCGAGATTTTACAGCAATTGTCGCGCCACATTTCTGAGATTTTACAGCAATTGTCGCGCAACATTTCTGAGATTTTACAGCAATTGTCGCGCAACATTTCTGAGATTTTACAGCAATTGTTGTGCAACTTTTCTGAGATTTTATAGCAATTGTCGCGCCACATTTCTGAGATTTTACAGCAATGTTCGCGCAACATTTCGGGCAGTAGGGCCAAAAATAAAAATAACGGTATTTTATTTAAAAATATATATCGGACGTGTCTCAGACGGGGGGCGACGACATGAATGTGTGCAGCAGAATCATAGTAGTATAACGTCCGTGTATCCTTATTAAATAGAAAATTATGTTACCCCAGGGAGGATTCGAGAACCCACGACCCGTAGCACCGTAGACGAACGCTATACCGCTGCAGCTAGAACTGTTGATTGAGAACATTACTTACGTATTCGAACTTATACTCCTACCGTGCAACACTTTAAACTCAAATTATTTAAAAACAAAGATTCGTTTTGACAAACTACATTACATCTCCCTAATTGCGGAGTCGGATATTTCACAACAAATTCATTTCGACGCTTGATATTGTATTAAGTTGATGCATATTCTGTTATGAAATATCCTGCGTAGTACAAGAAAATAATGTTTTTTTTTTAGTTTTTAGGGCATTTTTAATACAATCGTTTGACATCATTTTTTTATATATTTTAGGGACACGCGTGTCCCTACCATTGACATTTAATTTATTATGCGTAATGGAAAAGTTCGATATTGTCGAGTGAAAATTTCTAAGTCCCGATTTATTGCGGATTGGTTGCCGAAATCTTGCTGATAAGTTGCCAGCGCAATATTGGGGACTTAGAAATTTTCACTCGCCAATACGGAACTTTTTCATTACGCATAATAAATTAAATGTCAATGGTAGGGACACTGGCAGTAATTGGAACTTGTAACACTTTTTTTACAAATATCTTTTGTTGCTGTATATACTTTATGAATTTGTTTAAACCTTATGCGTTAATTAAGTAATTGTATTAATCGTTTATATAAAATATTGTCCACGTTCGCATACATTTCCTCGGCGATAGCCCGTGGAATCCTAGACTGTAGTATGCGTGCCGAGATTTCAGGATCGCTCCGCGTAATTCTGTATTTAGCGCGAATTAATTGCTGGAATCTTGCTCATATTTTACGAGCGCAATGTTGCACCGTATTTTGTGGTCGATGTTGCAGGAAAGTTCCACGTGGGTTGTACCGCAATATATGCGCAATATTGCACGGCAATGTTTGCTCAAAATTCCCGAAACATTGCGCAAACTGGGCCATTGCAATATTGCACGGCAATGTTTGCTCAATATTCCTGAAACATTGCACAAACGTAGGCATTACAATATTGCACGGCAATGTGTGCTCAATATTCCCGAAATATTGCGCAAACTGGGCCATTGCAATATTCCACGGCAATGTGTGCTCAATATTCCCGAAACATTGCACAAACGTAGGCATTACAATATTGCACGGCAATGTCTGCTCAATATTCCAGGAACATTGCACGCACGTGTCCATTGCAATATTCCTCGGCAATGTTTCTACAATGTTGCAGTAATATTGCAATGCAACCTGCAACCCACCAGCAACATTGCAATATACTGCAACGGTTGTGCAAGTTTCCTGCAACGAAGTGTGCTGTAGGGGTTACGACGAAGATACTGTAGTACCTGACAAGTTAAAAGCTTCTTCGTAACCAGCCACGGTGGATGATACACAAGCAAAAGGATTTTTATAATCAGTCATCCAATAAATAACTGTATACTCACTATATGTTCCTAAAATAAAATTGAGGATGTAAGGAAGACTGTGTAACATGAGTTAATATTCCATATCTTCGTAGAGAGTATTCTTCACTTTGAGTACTTGTGGTACTTGATAAATTATGTGAGGGCTAGATAGAGTACATTCTTGCTTGTAGCACTTTGGTTCGTGAGGAAAATTATAGCTGTATAAATATTAACTTTCGATGTTCTTCAGTGATAAATAATAACAGAATGTATTATCGAACAATAAATTCGCCACAGTTTTACTATTAGATTGTTGACTATAAAACAGAGTAGGTAGTATTTGAAGAAATAAAAGAAATGAAGAAATAATCAGTCATAATCAACGATAAATCCACTTGATTACCCGAAATACTTGATGGATATTGGAAGTGAACTTTCTCGAAGACGAAGCCTCATAAGAAAAAATTCTTGAAAAAGAAAATCGCTGTAAGATGGAACCGTAAACTCAGTAAATAAATTTCTTCCAGGGAACGCAGTTGTACGACGACTCTCTTGAATGTAATCGGAGTACAAATGGATGTTTGCGCGAAAGTCAAATCACAGTCAACTAAACGACCCTTCGTAACGTTCAATTTACTTAACGTCATTTAGCTGTACGTGACAAAGGGCATCGCGACGGCAGAACAGATTTAATAAGAGTGGCGCGTTGACGAGACGAGAGAAACAACAACAATTACTCGAGTTAAACAAATTTTCATAGCATTGAGGGAACAAAGGGCCGGGAATACCGTCCGTCGCTTTATCATAATGCAAAGCGGAGCACTCGTGACCCCGCTTGAAAGGAGAACGACGCAAAGCGTTCCTAAAAAGAGCTGTCGCGTTTAACAAACACGCGGTAGAAGAAATCGTTGAACGGGATGAACGGACAAAGGATCTTTTCGCCACTTTGCGCGCCGTTCGAGCGAGCTATTGTCGCGAGGAACCTTGTTCCGCGAGCTTTTGATAAATCAGAATAATGTGGACGAGAACAGCAAGCTAAAATGTCCAACGAACTCGAATTAAATAGAAGCCAATAGAACTGCTTGTCTACAATGCCTACGTTCGTGAACTTTAGGAAGCCTCGATTCCTTGGAAAACGAGTCTTAATTGTAATTAAATGCTACTGATAGTTAGAAGGTTTGGCATTTGAATTCTAGCGCTGTGTAAGCTTCAGGGAAACGATCCTTACTGGAAATTAATATATTAGAAATGATTTCGTTTAACAAACTCTGTCACGCAAATCCTTTCCATATCACTATTCTCGAATCTTATGGAAAGCCCCGTAACACATAATCTTCCTTTTCTAAGAAAGGAACTTTTTAAAACCAATTATTTTTTAATTAATTATCAAAGCAACGTTCGATGGAAAGGGATAGTCCGCGCTGTTCTTCAATTATAATTCAGTCCCAAGCTAACGCATGGATTTCCATAAACAGACAATCATCGCGAAGGAAGTGGTACAATGGGGGAGAGGAGTGGATCCAGAAACCAGTCCCCGTCCAACTGTTCGTATTAATTGCACGCCAACGTCTGAACGAATATCTGATTGCCATCTAATTAAGCGCCACGCCTTTTTACCATCGGTCAGGAAGCAGAAGCTTCAAGGGAAATAGTGGCGAAATGCTGGAATCCTCGTAATTAAATGTTAATTCGCCAGGCGTTTCGCGCCGCGCCGCTCCTTTGGTTCAATTAAACGAGCCGTGTCCTCGATGTATCAATTAACAGCCGTTGCTGGTCGACGTACCGCAAATAGACGCGAACGAAATCGATCTAGGTACGCCGACAGAGGCCGGCGCAAATGAAAATAGGGTTTTCTTTCTTCTCCTCTTCTGTAATCCGAATCGGAAAGCGGCACGGTGGCGTTCGTTCAGCGGTGCCAATTCCGCAAGGGAACCAATTTCGCGTTGACGAGTTAAAATCATTCGGGTAATTGGACGCTTCCACGCGAAAAAGAGGTGCCAAGAGTGGACGAGAGTAATGGGATCCTTTTGCACATCTTAGTCGATCGATGCGCAAATTTATTGGGGCGAGCAGGGAGATATCGTAGTTAGAGGATTTAGAAGATTCGTTTCCGGTATGATGTTTAATTTTGAGGCGTTGAATTAGTAGAATTTGGAAAAATTCAATTTTTTTCTATTGGGTACTGGAGACGATTTTGTGAAAAATATTACAGAGATAATATTATAGATAGGTAACAAATGAAAATTCTAACAAGAAAAAAGATATTCAGAAGAAATTCGTAATCACGTTACAATTTCTCGAGTGACTACAGATAGATTTAATTATTCCACGTGGTTTGAGCCACGACGAAAAGGGACCAGCTAATTCCCAGCCACAATACAATATTGTCCAGTACGAAATAATACGTCGTATCCAGCTAAAATAAGGCTTTGTGTCAAAAGGGAGCCGTCGAACGGAATCGAGAGCTCCGAGTTCTTTCATCGCTCCTGTAGATGAAACCCTGATATCGTACGAATCTTTCTCCTCTTCTCGCGATGAAAAAGGCCACTTCGAAGTGTTCACCGACCGAAAATAATTGAATCTCCTCTACTTATTGGTTACTCTCGAAGCTTTTGTGGAAACGTGCCTCCGCCTCGTGTTTCCGCCCCTATGCATTCGATTCCCTCAGACCACGGACAAACACTCCAACGAGTATAACGGATAAGCGTTGAGTATTGCCCCATGAAAGGGACAGAAAGGACGTCTTCACTGTTAAACGAACCAAAATTATTCTTTTAGCGACCGCTGGCCACTCGAGCCGCGAATTACTTCGTGAATAACCCACCGACTTTATGACAAATCTAACTACTCTACAATAACTAGGAATACTGGTTTACTTTAACGACGGAACAAGTGAATAAAGCGTTTTAAAGATCTGTCAAAAGAAAGGAACCTTCGCGTGGACGGGGCTTTAAAAATGGAACCGTCAGAGAAGGAAATCTAACTCTGGCCGAAAAGGGAGTAAAGGAACGGATAATGGAAGAGGGTACTAAACATTTCCCCCACCTGCACGATCGAAAGGGCAGAATTATTTAGGCTCTTTAACTCTCATCAAAACCGAGCATAATAGAATCTATAATGGCGCATCTTGGCATCCCTTTGGACGCTCCTGAATCTTTTAAAGCGACTGATTGCTTTTACATTTCACCCTCACACGCTCACCCTCCCCATTCGGATAAATACTTGGTCGAAAGCGTTAGCCGACGCTGGGTCGTTCCTTTTTTTTTTCAGGGGGAAATGTCACGAGGAAATCGGAGAAAATTCAGTCCTTCGATGGCCTCGAAAAAGGATAAAAGTGTTACTGGGAAATCCGTCGCTTAGGTACTACCAAGATTCGAACAGCATCGAGACAGCCTGCACTGCTCGTTTCATTCCCGTAGAGAGGGAAAGAACGATTCAACGGGGCTGAAGTGGAAATTGGATGTCATTCAAAACTGTTGCTTTTTTGTTCTGAAATTAAATCCAATTGTACAATTCGAGTCGATGCCAACGATGAAGGAGTTGTGGCACTTTCGTTCCCTCTTGAAATAAAATCTGACTAACGGGACACTTGTAATAAATTCTTTTAACAAGAATTCTTTTGCAGAGATATTACATGGTAAATGGTATTAAAAATAATCTTAAGAATTCCTTTGAAACAGGAGCAAATAATTTGACATATTGTTTGAAAATTTCTGATTGGAAATAACTCTTTTATTTCCCTACTGCAGCTCTCTGATTTATAGCTCCATTCTCGAAGTTTCTACAAGCTCTGAGCAAATACTTCTCCAAATGATAATGGTCCATATTTCACTCTCTTTTACGAATGAAAGATGGCTCGTTACTAGAAGGGAATTTAATTTAATTGCATTTACCTTGTCCAGTTGATTATTCTAAATGAAAAAGTAAATACACCTAGCGACATAAGGGTATCAATAATTCACTCAATCCTGTTACGAAATTAAACAAACTCCTACAAAACAGTTACAGCCAGTATGGCTTTGGTTTTCACGATCCCAAAATTGAAATGGAGCTTCGTGTAAAAGCCCTTTCAGTTCCCACGAGTTTCTGTTTAAATGATCTGATTATTAGAAACTCCGTAATAATCCAGAGGATGTGGGAATGTTTTAACTCCTCCTAGGGAAATTATAATGCGAATTATGCAGCAATTATAAAGTTGAACATGTTGCAAGTAAGAAAACTATTCCTAGAGGAAGTGGAGCAACAGGTTGACAAGTTATCTCTCACCGAATATACTATCCTGCTAACCTTTCTCGGTTATATACATATTTCTTACTCCTCGTTGCCGAAACTTAACTAGCGTTAAATGAAGTAATTGAGTACCCATAAATTTTAAAAATTGAACCCGTTCGTGAGATTATTCTACTTAAGCACAAATGACAGAGAAAAGACACTTTGTGAATGAAGAACTTGACCTACAAAATGTTCACCACTCAATTTTAATGTTATATCGAATATAGGTACCTTCATCCAAATTTTATCTAGCATCGAATTTAGAGCTGGACTAGTTTCAGTGTGGTTAAAAAACTTTTTCTCTCAACGATTTTAATTTCACAACTATCTCTAACGAACAAGCTGTATTTCCATCATCCAGAACGAAAGTTTTTATTCCATATTTCTTTAAAAATCTTACTGGAATATTGAGAAACCCTTAATACCAGTTGCAAGCAGCAGCAAACAGAGTTCTTGCATTCTTGTACACCAATGTATCATCTTATCAAAGTTGGAAAACTCTCGACACGCTACAAAGAATATTAATTATTGCTGCAAATCTGAAGTGTGTTGATTCGCAGTTTACGATGGAAGAGGAGGGCAACAGAGTTAATATATCAAACTTCGACAGAGAAGTTATAGTTCTCAGTGCTACGTGCATCCTGGGCTATTTCTACGAAATTCCATGCTCAGTATTGCATGTAATACTAAAGTGAAATTGTTCTTCGAAAATTCTAATAGATTTCACAATAAATGTCATCAAACACCAAATAGAATGAATATCGAGTTTACCTCCTTGCAAAAGTCTGCCCCTTTTTAAATCTGTCTGCCTAATTCTACTGCATATCTTTCTGCTCTCGCGAGAGAAAAGTGCATTTTTGGTGAACAGAAATGAGGGCCACGAATGAAATTTTTATGCAAAATACTGCAGGCTACTCAATCCAGGGCAAGGGTCCAGGAATCTGCTTCAATTTCGGTTAATCGCGATTACCTTACATATTCGTATGCACACACGTCATCCACCGTGCATACCGGGTGTGCTAATGGAACTATTACGGAAGCTGATTCCACACACGTCCATAGATCGATCAATTCAGAGTAATCAGAGTATCCCGCTCTAGCAGCGTTTCTAATTAACTCCACGAGAGCTACGTGGCCTCTATCAGCAGCGTTCAAAACGTTTGTTAAACACCAGAATTTCATCGCACAGCTTGCCCCACTTCTGGATAACCTTTATCTATCTGTGATACCTTTCTGATACTCTAGCAACGATTGTCTTTATCAGTAATATCGATGTGGATTTGATTCTTCTGGCGGTAGGAAAAGTTAATTGGCCATTAGGAATATGTTTCTTGTTTCTTGATGCTTGATATGCGAAAATATGGAATATGTACATAGACAAATTTCTTTGCTCATTGAAAGATGTTTGAAGTTTAGTGTTATTACAATTCAACAATGGACACAATGAATTTTTAATCGAGAGCACTTTCTTATGATACCTACTTCTAGAATTTTAAAGTCTAAGAATATTTTGTCAAGAAGTTGGCAATGTGAAATTAGATTTGTATTTCGTTATTACCTGTTCCACGAAATTTACTATTACATACCTCAATCTCAATAGTCATAGTCATAGTCATAGTCATAGTCATAGTCATAGTCATAGTCATAGTCATAGTCATCTAATTTTCGACTCGCTTGTAATATTATATTGAGCATTTTCTCGAAATGCACGCCACGTTCAACTTTGGTCTACCACATATTCCGAATCCAAATTTCCATTTCCACCACATTTGCATGTTACAAGGAATCCCAGGCGGTCACTGGCAAAATTGGAAGACGAGCCTTCTCTGCATTTACGATACCTCCACAATAAATTCACATAATAAGTATTACAATGAAATGTAGTATCAATTAAATATTCATTCCCGAAAGTGCATACATGTAATTTAATGCCGTTAGAAGAATCACATTATGTCCAAGATGTTTAGAATATTATCCCAGTACATGGGACTTTTCAAGATTAACAGTCCTGAGATTTTGTACTTAGAAACAGGATTCCCCAATTTCTATATAACAACTACGTCTTCTAATTTAAACAATTCAGTTTGTGACTTAAAACGTAAATTTATAAAGATATGGAATTATTGGCACTGCAAAAATAAATTAAATATTGTAGAAAGCGTTATGCAAAGTGTTTAAAGTCCTTTTAAATTACTACTGTATGTGTATGGATTATCGAATAATTTGCAGGGTACTTGTTAGTAAAACGACTTCCACATCATTTGACCTAGTAATTAAAAAGAATACCTTACGGTTACAGAAGTAACTCTTCTACTAACAAATTAATTAAATTTTAACCTTCATCTATGCGTTTACCTGCTTGGCAATTTATTCGAAAATTTTGATTAAATCTGACATAAAAGAATTCTAACTTGAAAACATGATAACTTACAAATCTCTACCATCACGAAACCTGTTATCACAAGAATGACTACAACAAATCTCCAGACTCTTGCTTCTCATTTCAGTAACATAAAAGTGCCACAAGAATAGATGTTCCGTTTCAGCATCCATAGAGACGAGAATAGAAGCGCATCCAAAAACCAAAAACCAAAAACCAAAAGCGAAGAACAGAAAGGCACCTAAACAAAAGATCCTGTTGAAAGCATCCCTTACTAAAACTAGCGGACATACAGCGGACAACAATAGACACGAGGCATTCGCTCATCTTGAAATCGGGCCACCGTCACAGTTCGAAACGAGATACCTCGATAAGGGATTATCAATAAACAAACCGCCCTATCTCCCGTAATCGATTCACCCCTCCCAACCCCTTACCATCCAACGAATAAAGATAACTCTGGTTACCTTTAAAGTAACGAGTAACGACTAAAATTGTTATCCTTTATTCCAACTCAAAATTTTTATTTAAATAAATATTTACCCATCTCTGCCACCCAAGTAAGAGGAATCCCCGAGCAGAAAGAACTCTCAGATACACTTATCTACCTTCCTGCCTGCGGGATCCTCCCTTATTACACACTCTTGCCGCGAAACAGCGGAGATTTATCATAAGCGGGCAGGTTCCCAGGTAAATCCCGCTGCCAGCAAAGTCAGAAACACAGAGGAAGACCGGGGGAGAACAACGGGGCAGCGATGGCAAAGGAGGACGAAGGAAAAAGTTGATGTCGGCTGGAGGTTGGGGGGGGGGGGGGTGGCAGCCGTAGAATGTAATTTGAAAAGTTTTCTCGTTAAATTGCGTAAAACGCGTGCGGTACGCGGGCCACGGGACGCCGAGTGTCCGCGGACAGGGGCAAAGTGGACGTCCACCGTCGGGGACAATGACGGGCGCACCGACTGATTTTAATTATGGAATCCGCACAGGTAAAACGCTCGATTTTCTCGTCGTCCCGCTGCCTTTGGCCCGGCCCTCCCACGTTCCACCTGGTCCTGCAATTCCAATCGAACCCGTTTACCGCCCTCCGCGCTCGATCCCGCAACCCTCCGCCGCCACGCGAGCCCCACGCGGTCGATTTCCACTCGACTATAGGGAAATATCGGCGAGTGTCGAAATGCGATCCGCCGGCGCTCGTGGAAACAACAAACGAGGACGCGCGGCCGACTACTTATCGCGCGGACCTTTCTGTGTCCACCGTGGCGGGGCGTTGGAGGAAAGAATTGGGTGTCACTGACACGCTGCGAATGGGGAACGAATATTGAGAGGCAGTGCTAAGCGGATGGTTTTGTGTTGCGTGGTTGGTTTAATCACGGATACGGGGAGACTGATTTGTTGTAAGGTGTGAATTTGCGGGAGGCTGACTAGCTATTCTGATCGCGGAGTTATTTTTGAGAGAAGTGTGGTAGTTGCAAGGGCGGAAGTGGACCAAGTTTTGGGGCACAATGCGGGGTGTAGTTTTTTAGAAGTAAGTATTCAAAATATAGGAACGTGTTCTGTTCAGTTGCAAAATGGAAGTAGGTGTGTACCTATATGTGAGTGAGTTGGAAGTAGAATGTACTTTTAAGCGATAAACAAATATAGAAATCACCCTATATGAATACGTTTTTTTTTTTAAATCTTCACTGGAATCTCAAACCTGTTGAATATCAAAATAAACTATCAATAGTCTTAATTCATCAAAATCAAAGAACAAACATCCCACCCTCGTTCCCTCACGACCTACTCTCCTCCAATAACCATTTCCCAGCCCCTTCTTCTTCTAACAGCAACGAGAATTCAGAAACAAAGAAACTGTCGTTCAATTACCACAGCGGAGCAAGCGCCTTCCGAAAGCGTCAAAAGCACGAAAGGATCCATTTATCGCCGCGGTCGGTCCGTCGCGTCGGTCAAAGTGCGAAAGCATTTAGTTCGCGGGCGAGTCCGAAGCAACGGGCACAGTCACCGCCCCAAATTACCAGCCTACATTTTCCCCTGTGTGCACACACGGCCGCCGTTGTACGCCCGGAAAAACGTGTACAACGCGTAAAACGTCGGGCTGGAAAATCGCGGCGAGGAGGCGGGGAGTGGAAACGCGTGCAGAAACCAGGGACTGGCCGAGCTGGACAAAAGTGAACGGCGAACGAGGGCGAGGCGGTTGAAGGGCGCAACGGGCAAGGAGAATCGAGAGGAGGGACGAGCAAGATAGAAGACACGGCTTGGCTGTTTTACGGGACGCAGTAATTACGGTGTCGGTGTTTCCCGGTGTTAACAGTTGTATCTGCCCCTGACATCTACCTGCCCCTCTGTTTTCCACCCTCCTTGCGGCTGGCCTCGTAGAACCGACGCAATTTTCCAATCCGGGAACGACTGCTGCCCAGCGCGCTTCTGGTTGAAGAGTGTGTATGTTCTTCCTCGCGGTGCTCTACTGTTTTCCGCGTAAGGGAAAGTTGCGATGTGGATCAGTGATGATGAAGGGGATGGAGTTTCGGTTTCGGAGGTAGAATTTTGGGGGGTTTTTGATTAGTTAAAGAAAATAATTGGGTCTGTTAACATGCGAAAGGTGGACCACGAAATTATTCGTGATTCGATTTGTTATGTTAATGGTATATGTTAGGGATTGTTTACAGTGAATTTTATTTCAAGAAAGGTAGTAGAAGTACTTATTAGTTTTGCATAGATGATTCATCTGTGGTAGGTACAGAGATATGAAAGGGGAGAGGCTTGCAGCTTTGCCACTGCTTGCAGGTTGCCACCCCTGCTGTATTTCGACTTTCTAGCAGTGTCATAACCTCAACTCTGACTCACATTGACGTTAAAAGAGTAGTTGTCACTATTTATTAACCTCTGGAGCGGACAGACGCAATAACACTGTGTTCGCTGAGCGAAGTGTGATATAGTGTTTGTCAAGAAATTGAATTATTGAAATTGTGTGTTTTCCCTGTGCTCGTAAATTGAACATTTTCATCGACAATTCAAGGTAACTATTCGTACTGTGTTGTTTTTTTTTTATCTAATTTACATATGCCAAACAGATTTCCAAACATATCATAAATTGACAATTTTTTCTCATATTTTCCAAAAATGCGTCGGAATGCAAGTTGCCACCTTTTTTTGGCATGCAGCTTGCCACCTCTCTCTTTCCCGCTTGTTTACACTCAAATGTCATTTTTCATGATTATGTGATGTTTACTATTGTCATTGAGTTTGAAGTGAAGTGTTTTTATTGCATTTTAGTCATATTTTCGTTTATTTATTCCATTTTTGATACATTTATAGTATGGCAGCACGCAGGTCAAGAAAATCTGAACGCGGCATTAAGGATTTTGAAGCGTTGCTCGACGCAATTAAAGCAATCAAAGTCAACAATAAATCAAGGAAGAGCACTGTAAAGGCATACAACATCGATATGCGAAGCTTTACTTGAGTTTTTTACACTTTCAGCAATTTTTCTAGGGATGGCAACCTGCAAGCCAAAATTTCAAGGAGTCAATTTTAGATACTTTCGAGAATTTGCAGTATAATTTTTCTTTTTCGAGAGTTTACATGATTTCTAGCTCAGGATTGTAGCTCTACACTTCCTCTTTCCAACTTATACCATAAATCAACGATACGTTAATTTTATGACGAGTTATGATAAAAAAAGCTAAGGGGTGGCAACCTGCAAGCCTCTCCCCTAATGATTACGCAGCTAACCCAAACCCAAATCAGTAAAAACAGTTCCTTTCCCTTTTGAAATATAAAATGGAATGAAATCCCATGCAGAATCTAACCCTGGTTAAACGACTGAGACTGCGTTGTCTATAAATCACCACGTAACGAGTGCCATGAACGGTGAGCATCTGTGGCAGTTTCAATACATAATGCTTCCTATTTTCTCGAAATCCTGAAAAATTTTGCCCGTTTAATATTGAAAACGACGTCGGACTTTCAAGTGCAAGGTTCTCCACTACCCATGGAAAAAGCCTTGCACGCTTTGGGTGTGAAAGTGCTGCGAGTCGGCCGAGTACGTCGTTAGAAACGTTAATTGCCATTCGACGCATATGCCGCTTTTGTGCAGCGGTGTTCTAGACTTTTAACGGCGCTCCTTCGCGCTACGATAATGGCCATGCAAGTAGGAAGAAGGGTTTAATGTGTTTTCGGGAAAAATCCGCGACTGTAGTTTGTTGCATGCAGAGTATCCTGACCCGTTGCGTGTATTCTACTCCTTTCATCCTCTATTTATTACAAGCTTTTATTTAGCATCACTTGTGAGTTTGTTCGTTAGTTAGTTTGTGAGGATGAAATCTTGTAAGCTAATTTTGACCCACTTCCACATGTCCGATCGACTTGAAATTTGGCATACATACGTAGTTCAGATGACAATACAATATTTTCATGTCTCCAACCTGATTATGGAATCAGGAAAGCAGGTAACGAGTTATCTTCTCGCTAGAGTCTTCAAAGGCAATGCCGCCGATAAGCCGTGCCTCGATGGGTTTCAAGGACTTCGACCCTCGAGACCGCGGGGGGGGGGGGGGCGTACAATGTTGCCCCCTAAGAAGTGACAAATCGAAAATTCTACATTTCTCGTCGGATCTTGGCGAAAGTAGTGTGAATCGATTCCTTATGTTTTCCCGATGAAAATGGTAAAAAAAACGACACAAATCGGATCGTAATTGAGGAATCTTCATAATAAATTGATTTCCAGAACTTCGTTAAAAATAATACAGATTAAAATTCTGGAATACTAAAAAGGATAAAATAAATTAAAATAAAAAAAAATTTTAAAAACAAGCTTTTATTAAAATGTACTAAAAAAAGAAAAATAATTTTGTTACCGGCCTAAATGACTGCCATAAACGAATTCCCTCATATGACCAAACATAAAAGCGTGGGGCGTAAATATTGAAATGCCCTTTTTATATAAAATATTTATAATGCTTTACGTAGTTTAATACATTACTTTTCGCATTCTGTTAGAGATCAGGCTAATTCCTTAATAGAATATGAATATAAAGACAGTAATACTATTTATATAAAAAGGGCATTTCAATATTTACGCCCCACGCTTTTATGTTTAGTCATATGAGGGAATTCGTTTATGGCAGTCATTTAGGCCGGTAACAAAATTATTTTTCTTTTTTTAGTACATTTTAATCAAAGCTTGTTTTTAAAATTTTTTTATTTTATTTTATTATACTATACTACTGAAGCTAGTCGAATACTAGAATGCACCGCTAAAAGTTCTCTTCCAAGAATTTCTAAAATCTCACACTACAGCTTCAATATTCAATCTTGACCCTAAAAAGACAAACTACTTTTTGGTAAAAAAAAAAACAAACGAATAATCAGGTTTTACTTAAGATCAACCAGCATCGTCGAGACAACTGCGAGTCCAAGCACTTTTGGAACACGACCAGCCGTGGAGCATCTCCGAAAAGTGTTCCATTCGCGAGCGATCCAACCCTTCGAAGACTTTAATTAGCTCGTTAAGAAAATCTTCAGTGCGTACACGTGCGCGAAACCACTTGGTGCAACTGCGAGCAGATGATGGTTTCCGCAATAAGTAACATCGTTGCGTATAGATTGGCTTAGCGGGCCATATCACCGGATGATCCAAGTTCGAAGAGGTTCGAGGAGCACGGGGCCCTCAAAGTAGCTCGACGGCCCGTTATAAATTGTCGTCGACTGCTCCACCTTGGATTTCACAGAAACGCAACGTAATGGCGTGGAGGAGAGAAGATCGAGGGGCCTCCTCTATCGCCAAGTTCCTTCCGACTGGTAAAGGAAGGAACGGAACGAATTAATTCCGTAAGGACGAAAACTCGAGGACAAAGAGGAGATGCAGGATTCAAAGGACGCAATTGGATTCGAGAGGACGTCGCGAGAGACCCTTACAGAGGGCTATCTCTGCCACTACGCTGATACAGTGGCGAGCACCCCCTCCTGTCTCCCTTCTTCACTTAGTCGGCGCCCATGGGTGCCGAGAAAGTTTGAAAAAATACCAGGGGAAACGAATGAATGTGTCCAGTTTTCACTCTCGTCGCGAGTTCAGTAGCAGGATTTTGTGGTCTGTAGGATTGTTTAAGCGACTGGAAAAGGAATTATATGTGACAATACCTATGTAAGAAAGAATTAGAGATCGCAATGTAGAGTCTTTTACAAGATTTCGTTGGTCGGTTTACTAAATTCTTAAGGGTTCTTCATTTCTTCTGACACGAGGAATCTGCGTGAGTTGACTAGTTCTATAATTTTGGAACACCTTGTGTATATAATATTCAAATCTGTCTACCCTTTCAACACCGAACCTCATGACCTTTACATTCATTAACCCTCCGTGGTCACAGCTTCTTATAATCACAAATTGCTCACGTGGGATTCCCTGCAACCCAGCTTCATTTTTGAGTTACTATTTTCGTACCTTTGAATCATGCTTCAATAGTCTTTTTCTAGAAATGTAAATTTTGATATAATGAAATTTGTAGTAGAAAAATGCAATTTTTGTTAAAATTTATCAAATTTTTAAATTTTAATATTGAGGTCTAAATTCATTTGGAATTCATAAAGACGCGACATTTGAACCCGAAAATTGCCTGGGGGTGCGATACGCCCCGTGTGACTACCAAGGATTAAAGCTATTAAGAAACTCGTTTACACAGTAAAACATGAATAGAATAAAATGCCCAATAAAGGAGATGTGATCGATAATAAAGACGTTAACGTTAGAATAATAGAATACTCAGATATAATGCAAGTTCCTGGTTTCCCCCAAAACTTGTATGCCACACCACCTTTTTTAATCAATGCATTGGTACTTGAATCTCTGAATTCGCCAATAGATTTTCCTAAGTAGTACCACTCAAAGAGCAAAAAGGCGGACACTCCTTTCTTCTGCTGAGATCGAGCCATGCATAAATCACCCCTGACAAAATGCTCTGTAATTAATGCCCTCCATCGGAACATCGTCGGTCGCAAGAAACGTCCAATGACTTCCTCGACTGCAGGCCGCGGCCGGGGGAAAAGAGAACGAATCAAATTCTCACCGAGGAAACAAAAAAAGATGATCACGGTTCAAGGGACTTAATTGGATTTGCGAGAGGAGCTCCGACTATTGCGCCGACGCCTTCGCGCTATCTTTATGTCCCTTTTTTCTCGCGTCCAGGGAATTTCGGGAATTACGATTAAGAGCTGGGGAAACAAGGTTGGAAACTGCGAAGTGGCTGCTCCACATTCTGCATAATTTATCGCAATCTCGCAATACGTTTCACGCAGAGGGCCAAGTTGGGGAAACTGTGCGGGGGATGAGACGGATATTCGAGGTTGCGACGAATCAAGTAAGGGAAAATCTTGAAAAAGTTATCACAATCGCAGAGGATTCTTTGTACAGTTATGTTGGTAATCTTATTTTCTATTTCTAAATTTTCTGTGTAGTGTATATTTTATTTCTGTGGAATTTTTTATTTATTTATTAGTTATAATTTATTATTCTTCGTGGGAATTTAGAAATCTTTTTTGTTTCCTTTTCGCAAAGTGGTATAAGAAAATTCAGGGCTTTACAAGTGGAATATTTTATTATCCTTTTGTTTCGTATTTTATTTAGAGAAAGCTGCAATATTCTGGGAAGTATGAAACGTGTTGTGTCAAAATATTGTTTCTTGCGTTTCCTATCATTGGTAGAACCTCGTTCTATACGTAAGCCGTTCTCGTAGATCGTGCGATATAAAGTTTCGGAGAAGGGGTTTTCCATGGCAGAACGTGTATTTGCAGAGGCATGACGAGTGCAACGAGAATTTATTAGGTGTGTTTGCTCGGCAAATACACGGAGAAAGGGAGCGTTTAAGAAAGATATTTACGAGTGAGGTGCTAAGAAAGATAGAAAGTGTCGTGGATTAGTAGCGGAACCCAGAAACACGAAGGCTGGCACTCCATTGTTATGAATGTGCGTTCGTGAACATATCAGCGAACGAAAACGCTGGCGCATGTCGTGTCATCAAAATGAATGAGTCAGAATAATTCGTGGTGTAGATAATTAAAATTTTCTATGTGGAGAATGCCAGAAAATTGTGAAACTTTAATATACGCAAATATTCTGTAATAATTGTATGTATTATACATTGTAAACTGTTTGAATAAGGAGCTTCGATTAAGAAAAAAACATTAACATCTTGAGGTCTTTTTAGACGGGACAAAAATCAAAAATCAAAAATCTCTTGACTGAAAGAAGTCTGGAATAAAAAAACAATTAGGTAACAGTTTCTTGAAAATTTTCAGCGAGGTCAGTCAT
Organism: Andrena praecox; assembly: GCA_963932275.1. Classification (NCBI taxonomy): domain Eukaryota; kingdom Metazoa; phylum Arthropoda; class Insecta; order Hymenoptera; family Andrenidae; genus Andrena; species Andrena praecox. The sequence goes on from OZ010732.1 coordinate 51,471,988, forward strand.
TAGTCCCCACCAAATCATTTTATGTATTATTCCAAACTCAACAGTTGTAGGAGTCTCGTGCTTGCCACTCATTTCTCATTCAGTGTATAACGAGTTGGCAATGGGAAATATTCTGAACACAGTAGGTACACGCAGTTATTCAAGAAAAGATAGATTCATTAAAACTTTCAAGACACATTAGGTTTCTTAAAAATTTTAAAATTCAAACAACATTCGAAGCGATTCCCAACTTTTTGTCTCACATTCCAAGTGATTCATAGCCCTGCAACCAATGGCTAGTAACCCATCATGTGGTTCCCTTTGACACTTTCACTGTCACATGTAGCAATTCGTCATTTCTGAATTCCTCGTGACAGACCAACGCCACATATACGTGACAATCGACAATGTCACCCTTCACACCGATCAAACAAATCAAGTCTATTTTTTTCCAAATATCAAAGTCCAGATATTCAGGGGAAGACACCACCACGAATTTTCAATTCATCCCCCTTATGCCCCTAATTAAAACTGTACCTATACCGAATTAAAATTGCTAGGAATATAACATGATCTACGTTATGTCAAACATTTCAACCTTCTTCCTCCCTGTGTGCTGAACCCCTTTCTCTACCCACCTCCCCCAACGACCTCCCACATATTTTTCCATTCCCACCTCCACCTGTTTCCCTCTACCCAAAACCAAACCCGTCCCACGATCCCTGCTCCCGTACGTCTCACCCTGTCTGCGCTTCTCCACGCACCTCCCTTCGCTAATCCTCCGCTCTCTCCTCTTCCTCCTCCGCCGGTCCCTCTTCGGCCACCCCTTCGCGTTCTCCGCGCCCCAGCCGCCCCCGCGTAATCGCTGGCGAACGCTATAGACGTTCCCCTCCCTCAGCCCCGTCAGATCGTCGATCCCCTAGCCAGGGTGCAAGCATCACCTCCACCGAGAGCGTGATTCCACGTGTGCGCGCTTTCACCGTGACAAAGCCAGATTTAAGCTCCGCTTACGAGTCAGAGCTTTCCAGCTGGCTCGAATTCTCCAGGGTCCGTGCGCGCTGCTCCATAACGATTTTCCTACCCCCGTCGTTTCGTTATCAGCCATAATAGTGAGCACGCGAGACAAACGCGCAGATTTAGAGACGACTGCTACACGTCCCCGTGAACGCCGAATAAAAAGACAATGACCATTCCCTTTGTGCCCCGTAATATCGCCGAACGAGTCATCTGTCGCCTGTTTGCCAAATATTTCCCCTTTAGGCGGCTTCAACTGTCCATGAAGTGAGAAAGCTCGGGTCGTGTTCCCGTGTAACGCGACCAACATCTTTCGGAATGTCTGTCTTGAAGAGGACTCTGCTGCGGTTTGTATGAGTCGCTGATAGGTGGTTTCTGTTTCTATGATGCGTCCAGAGTCTCGGGTTTGGTTACAGGTATGCACACAGGTCTCATTTCTTCCTTCAAACTTCTTTTCTGGTTTGGATGTTATGTGTGTGTGGTGGTTTCAGTGATAAATGGGAATGAGGTGAGTTTTTGCTTTTGGATGTATTTTGGATGTTTTTGGGTTAGTCAGTTTAGTGGGGTATTTGAAGATGATGGGAGAATAGATTATTAGAGGCGACGAAGTAGAATCTCGAATTTGAATTGGAACTCGCTTTTCCGGTGGATTCCTTGCACTTGTTTGCGTAATAAACCTTTACAACTGACCACTTTTGTGTACAAAATTTAGTTTTATTAATTCGATTCCAGGTATGAAATTTGAAGAACTGAATTCTGAAATTACGAGCACAACTTCGAACAGGGTGATTATTTAGATATAAAAATATCAGGGAGCTTCTTTTACTCCACACTCAGAAAATGTGGATGAAATGGCATGTTGAAGTACGAAATAAAAGACACAAGTAGAGTGAAAAACGCGATACTGTTATGAAACTCAATTAACGAGTAAGACGTGCTCTGATCTCTAACGACAATTTCATGTTCCGTTACACTTCCGTGCGGAGTGCACCTCTTTCGGGATTAATCTCATGCAGGATAATGAGAGTATCGGGTTTGATTCAGGTGTGGCACACATGCTGGTGTACACAGAATTGGTTTTCAAGGCCAGTAGGTTAACACACGAAAATGATCGATCATTATGAGCACGAAGGGAGACAGTAAAAATGGAGAACGACGTGACTTTCTAAATATAAACTCCAAGCACAAACGGTGCGCAAATATCAAATTATCTATACTCTGAACTGCTGAACTATCACCTAGCAAAATATCACAGCTGATGCGATCCAATACATATCTACGCAGAAGAACACACCCCCCATACTGAACTTAGAACACAACATCTTCGCAATTTCTGCTTCATTGTTCATCTAAGCAAGGAAACTTGGTTCCTCGCTCTTAATGCAAGTCCTGATTGAGACCTAGTTGCCGGTGTAGCTCCAACAAGCGTAGTTAAATTAATTAGCAGCTTCTCTATTCAAAGGTTGAACAACAACTATGTAAGGTATCTGCCTTGTAGCAGACCAAGTGCCTATAAATTTAATACACTCACACGCGGCTGATAATTTATTTCGTTCCACGAGCACCGCCATTGGGGAAAAACTAGCTTAAGAGCTTCATTGAACAAGCGAGGAAGCGTTTCGATAAACCCCTGTTTACACATCCTGTGAAAAGGGGCCGACGTGGAATCCAACGAAAAAAAGGACCAATCGATGGTGGCTGGAAAGGCCGACGGGAATAAAAAAGAACGTGTACGGTGACAGGCGCGCGGGGAACAAGAGGGAAAGAATGAAATAGAAGCTTGACACCCCTCCAGCGTGCAGTTCTGACGAGCTAGCAATTCGATCCTGAAACAGGACCCAGGAGACGGCATAAAGCTCGCTCCAGGCTCGTTTGTCCTTTCTTTCCTTGTTTTAACCTCCCTTCCCCTCGAAACTCCTCCTCGGCACTTCACGATCGTCCGTTTGTCGCTATTTGTCTCGCGAGCTTCTCCATCTTTCTGCCCCCATGCCCCTCTCCGCCCCACTTAAAGATTCAATTTAATTCACTCACCATGAAGAGCCTTCAAATATGCTTTCCCAGCATTGATCAGCTGCCTCGCTCCTGGGTTGAACTTGTCCAGGATGTTCTGTAATCATATAGACAGATTGTGTTGGTTGAATTCAGGATATCAGATTCGTTGCGAATCAATTGTATTGTTCATATAGAGTGAAACGTAGTTTCTGGAATAATCAGAGAGGGGGCGATTCTTCGTGTAAAAATGAAGCAAAAGTGTAGAATGAATTTCTTATTGTTTATACGAGGATTCGTTTTTGAGAATAGTATCGATTTTGAAGATTTCTTTCCACCGACGTGGTGGATTTGGCTGTTATAGTGGCAATTTTGAATATTTATTTAGCTACAGCAACCAAATTCCATTCCCTGGAGAACGAAACATGCTACGAAAAAAAATTCACTTTTTCGTTTTATTTGTACTGGTAGAATTATCCTGTTTTTTGGTTATAGAATTATGTCCACCCTAAAATAGGAATTGAAGAAATAAAGAAAACGAAAACATAGATGATTCGTAACAGGTGGTATCAACGTAAGTGATCAAGTAAACTGCTACGCCATGTGAAAAAATAAAGAATGCGACATCGCCTGAATCCATATAAAAATAGTTCTCCACGCAATTGGAACTGCGTCTGTTTTAAAACTCGTCGTTCTAGACACGTCTCCTTCAGGCCTTGATCGATACCCAGCCATACTGGCAAGTATTAACGAGCATGAGCTAATCGGATTACATCAGTGCGACGAATTATGTTCCTATGTACGAGCAAAAGTCAGCCTTCAATCTTGGAATGCGATCGACTTGGTCACACATTGCAAGCAACCGTCAGACCTTAATCTGTTAGAGAATTATCTATTTACGAACTACACCTCTGTCTTATCAAAGACAAATCAGTCTGTGCGACTTGTGTCACAGGAATCAGAAATTGATATACCGGTGAAAGGAATGTCTTACAATGCAGGATATTTATCAAAACAAAAGATGCGTTCGATGTTATCAGGAATCGTTCTACACGAGACATTTCCGTAGCTCCGAGGAGTTTTAAATATATTCACTTCTCAGAGACAGTGCTAACGTAACAAACGTATGAATATTTTTGAAATATCCCTCACGAGTCACAAAAGTGTCTCCTCCAAAAAATCCCCCTTGCCTTCTTCCGACCCCAAAGCAACAAAGAAAGTGATTTCCCCGCACTCGCAATCAGAAGAATTACAGACACATCGATTCTCTCAGCTGATCTATTCCATCAACCACGAACAGGTCCACGATAGGTCCTTCCAGCATCGAAACTTACAGTTGCCACGAGCTGAAGTTTACCTCGACAGGGATCCTCCGTCTCTAAACTATCTTTCGAAACGTCAGACCGGGGTTCCAACAACCCCGCCCCGACCCCGAAACAACCAGGCCGTTCTCGACGATCAAAACTCGGGGGCCCGAGCAAACGGAGCTGAAAAGTAAACGGAAACAATGTCACCGGAAACTTGAGGCTAGTTGATAGCCGGCAGATAGTCGAATAAACAGAATTCTCGCGAAGGACAACCAACGGAGGGCGAATAACGAGAGGCGAGGCGCGGTTCGCTAGCTATCAAGAGGGAACGTACACGAACGCCTGTGGCATTCCTGCTTTGAGGACGAACCTGGCCGTCTTCCTGCGTCTATCTCTTCCGGCAACTCCCCCCCCCCCCCCCTCCTCCTCTCCTCTCGCGTTCTCTCTCTCTCTCGCCCCAGTGCTCCTTTCACTCGGCTCTCAAGGCGACGCCTTTTAGCTGCCAACAGTCTCCTAGAGATCCCTTTGGTATCTCAGGACTCCAGGACAACGCGAACGTTGTTTCGTGCCGAGGGGCGGCGGAGGGACGCAAGCGACGGATAGACAGCCAGCGACGACGGGCGATTAACGCCCAAAAACACCGAAATTCTAGCGCTGGCAAATATGTAAGAGCGCGCGCAATTTGCCACGACGAGGCTGCTGATCCGTCGCGACATCCATCATCCATTGTCGCTGGCCGAAAAAGGTACGAACTGGTTCGAGGAGAATGTTAATGAGGGGCAGCTTGGTGCTGCACCGTGAGTAATGATCCGTGCACGCGAAAAGTGGAACGATCCGGAGGCCAAACTCACCAATAGGTTCGTGGAATCTTTAAGAAGTACGAGTGGTGGGTTTACGTAGCAATAGTTGCCGCTGGTAAGTCTACCAAAATGGACAGTAAATGATTCTGAAGATAACTTTTGACGATATGAAGAATTCCAGATACCGAGTTGTTGAAATTCAACATTAACCTCCGCTATATTATTGTTTCAGCCTTCCTTCTTGGACCCAACTAGAGAAACATTATGCTCCTCGAAATTATTAATCAGTTAAACAGTGTTAGTAACAGAGAAACGAATACTCTTCGAGAACGACTGAATTTGGATCCACAGCAGTGTTCACCAAGTACCGTTTCTTCTTCCAACAGTGAGATCGCAAGTGGAGGCACATTGTTCGGCTGAAAACGAAACGGCACGGTCTGAGGCTTATCGTAGAGACGACTGGCTGAGACTCGGCTGCGCCATTCACAGTTGGGATCAGATTCCAGAGGTGCAGCAGTTCCGACGGAGTTCAAAGAACGACACAAATGTGACTCGCGCACGAGCCGGGTAATGGCGCGCGTTCTCTCGCGGCGGAATAACGATTCCGTGTCAGGCTGTAGGACAGGAAGTGTCTTTGCTTATCGCCATTACGTAATTTGCCCGGAGACGTAGTAACGCGACCGATGCAATGGTCAAAGGGCTTGGCTGCGCCCGCATGGATGGTCCCTCTGGTACGCCTGCACTGACTTGCATTCGAAATTGCTGCCTATGATCATAACGGGAACGCATGGTAACTAGATCTCACCAATCCGCTGAATTATGTCCACTGCATTACGTCACTGCGCCCTGCGGAGGATTTCGGTTACTTCGGATGAAATCCAACTGGAATGACGATGCGCGCCGAACGGAAGAGTTTTCAGAACTAGTTACCACTGAATGTGCGATAGTTGCGTAATGATCACGTTCACTTTCAAGTCTCGCATTTCAATAGTTTCGAGCTACTCGGAGATCCGACTCGCGAGCCTTACGTCAGAGAGTCATCAGGCTTGGAGCAATTCTTCCCATAGTCAGGAGAATCTCATTTTAAATTCAGATGAGCAGTAAAAAGAGTTATTTGGAAATGACACAGTACAAATAGAAGAAAATGGACCTCCTTCTGCAACTATCCTGCTAATGAAAGTTAACATAATCAATCGAGATAACCCTTCTAAAAGCTAGGTGAATTTGAGTTGAAACTACAGTAAGAAATAATCTTCCATCGTTTTATATTAATAAAGAAAGAGCCTCGAGCCTCGCAGAATTTTGTAAAACGATTCATTTCCACAACTGCCTCGTGGTAGAAAGCTAGACCCCAACCGCGGTCAGGATTTAATTGCCAGAACCACCGAGTTAGACGTTTGCCATGGGGATCTCTTTAATTGACGGAAACTCGGTGAACCGTTCGTACGTCAAACGCGACTCCGCGGGTTAAGAATCGTTAAAGGCTGGGGAATTTCGAGCGACGTCCGGACAGACGGTAATCCGTAGGATCGCCGTTGGAGAGGATCGACGGTGGGACGAAACAATCGTTGCGCAGCACCAAGTGGCATGGCGAAACGGCTCGTTCGAACGTTGGAATCGGCCTGAGGCCAAGTGGTGTCAGGAAAGAACGCGAGAGCGGGGTGAACGAACGATGGAAAATCAAGGGGGTTTCCGCTATTCAAGAAATGACTCGTTTCCACGCCGATATTGGGTGCCATCGAGCTAGATCCAACTGATGAGACGCGGGAGTCCTCCCGACTTATTCTTAATCAAAGGGATTCTCATTATTGCTCATTTCGGCGTTTATGGCGTAAAGACGTTGATTTCCGACGGGTTGTGGAATTTCAGGAATCACGTGTTTTTTCTTCTTTTTTTGCAAACGGGTATTGGAACGCTGTGAAAAACGTTTTAGTGGCGTTCTCAGGATGGAAATGGTGGAAACCGAGAGCTAGGACAGAGAATCTTCTTAATAATAAACGCGGAAAGTCGTTTAGTTTAATGTAATTTGTCGTGATTGGATTATTATTAATACAACTGTGTAAGTGTTTGCAGGAAAGGTGGTGGATGATTATTTGTAACTGCTTTTAATGAAGCTTAGGAATTATACATATTATTACAACAGGGATTTATTTTTAGCCTCGGTTTATTGCATAGAAACGTAGGATGGTTTTGAGGAACTTTTCTAATTGCCAGGGAATGACGAAAACTGCATGCCGAAGGCGAGGATTTTTTAAATTCCTCTTGGTTATTAGTGCACAGGAAAAAATTCATGAAATGTTGCGCATTGGAAAGTTTCTAATCGATCCTTTTATTTCGGTGGAAGAGAATGTGCGTATATTTAGAACCGAATTTCTGGAATATTTAAAAGAAAAGTACCTTTAGGGAAATCGCCTCATTCGAGCGCCATTAGGATGCATTCCGTGAACGACACTGCGAATTTTACGAGCGATCCTCTACGAAATATGTCCGGGGAAATTCTTTGCATGAAACGCTCGCTATTCTCGACGCTACTCCGTTTCTACGCGTACGGATTACATAGGATATCACATTACTGTGCGCTAAAACCAGGGACTCTTATTGATATTACGGAAGTGGTTGCTGAAAGCTCCGTAATAACAGTAATTTCCAATTATTCTAAAGAAATTTTTAGACCAAAATAGCGCTGAGAGTGAACATTACCAACATTGTTATTATTTCATTTAAAACAGGTATCTAACATACAAAAATATTTCAAAATGATTTATCTGCTTTTGACTAATCTTCTGCAGGAGTTGTGAAAATTTTCACTATAGATCGAGTCGCTGATAACCCAACTTAGAGCTTAATGCGACTTGAAATAACTAAATTAAAAAAAAAAACGTTACCTTTTTACATTATATTTAGACTTTAGAGTATAAGCAGTAAAATCAAACAACTCATTATCTCAAATAATTTTTCTTCGCAATCAGTCAGCCTTCCGAATTTACATGAACAATCGTGCGAGTCGGTAATAAAAATTCTCCCAAAATAAAAAGAAGATGAAATATGCTTTTTGAAGTAGCCAGATGTCTCAGCACCTAGTATTGGTATTATCGAACGTTTCACAGATTTCTGAAGAATACCAAATAGCAGGTGCCCTTCATGGTCCAGCAACTGAACACACGTGAATTGCTGACATCACCCGATGAATTGCAAACAATTCCAAGATACGTTAGCCGTCGAAACGCCAATTGCCACGCGAGTCGGCAAATTTGCTCGAAGTCCTTTCATAAAACCGGTTCCCTCGGGAAGCATATCATCCTTGACCTCTCGACCATTGAAAAAATATCTCCAAGCTCCAAGTACCGTACGTCGATTTTAACCACCGACTCCCCGTGTCATTTGGCAACGGAAATTTATGGCGATATTTTTCTCGGCGGACGCCTCCCAGAAAAAGACTACGTGGATGCTAACGACGCTTAGAAATCGAAGGAATTACATTCCCAATAGCGAGTTTATTAGGATTCGGAGAAGTCGGCCTGCGTCAGCGTTTGCTGGACATTTGGAAACATTCCACGGAGTAAACTTTCTGCTAGGATGATTTTAAGCAACGTTTCGTAATGATAAGTGTTTCAAGGGTGTTCGGAAGTCATTTCGCAAGAGCGCTAAAAAATTTAAATTAAAATACATGCAACTGAAACATCAAAATTTAATTTAATATTTTATATCCTGCGCAGATCTGTTTAATATGTTAATAGCAATAAATGCTTTCCGGAACGGTGATTATTTAGCGTCAATTTAATAACGTAAACACAGATGCTGTTGCTGGGGCTTCGATCCCAATTGACATTAATTACGCTTTATTTGACATGAATACGAATCCATATGGAAACACATACATTTCGACCGCAAGCATTGCGCATGAAATTTCATTTCGCAAAGGAAATGGGTAAACTTATTTTACGTCGTGTTACATCATCTGCTGGTAATAAACGGAACAGAAAAGTAATGGTGCAATATCTCACTGCCTAGACGGACTGTCGAGTTATTTTTTACCTCCACCGAGTATTAAACAAAATTTTGCACAGAGTGCGTCATGTATAGGCTAGGCCATTACACATTACTGTAAGAAGTGTAAGAGGTGAATTTTAAAAAATTTGGTAGCCATGATTTTTTGCATGTAGAGACATGGCGGAGTTACTAAAAAATCTGCCAAATAAATCGACGATCTGTATATCTACCTAGATAACATTGAAATCCTCATTTCAGACAAGTTCTACTGCACGGATATCCATGAAACATGGATTTCAGCTTCGACTAAAAATTGCCTGTCAAGCCTCCTGTCTCCAGGTGAAAGATGGATCGATATGAAATCAAATGGAACAGAACTGAATGGTGTACAGACTTCGATTTTTAGTAATACCGTTACATGTACACGACGGTTATACCTACTCCATGCACAATGGTCTCCATTGAAAACGGTTTTGTCCGCGATAAAAGTGCCTTTCTACTTCCTGCTGTTCCTTTTTCCCTCTGCCCCTTTCGATTCGCGGTAAACAGATCACGTATGTGTATAACCGCGCAGAAAGCCCGCTCGGGAGACAAAAGGACATTTTGCAAAATGCGTCGCGGCTGAGGGCTCGAACGGGACACGCCTATTTATCGATGGCATTGGGAGAAAAGGGAGCAACGGAGGGAACAATTAGAAGATAGTGAACGAATTTCACTACACGGTTGATTTCTGTGTTTCTGTTGTTTCTGTGTTAAAATCCTTATATTGTAGAGTCCTACCTCTGCCAATAGTTTTGTAATGTTCTGCGCATTTTTGTAAGGAATAACATGTTGTATTTCAGAAATACCTTAAAATGAGATTTTTCAATGAAGACTTTCGTTGAAAGTGATCATTATTATATATTTATACCTGGTTTAACACGTTAATTATCAACGATGGTCTATCTAATTATTAGAAGCAGTTGGCCAATTTTTTGCGTCCCATTACCACGTCAAGGAAAGTGACATCGAATAGAGTCAATATTAAATCAACGATCGATAGCAATCTCTATCACTGATAATATAATTCAATGTGTTCTAACGATACGTATACAAATGACACAGTAACGAGACAGTGATTACAGGTGGTAGTGGTTTCCCGTGGTTTCTAAATACTTTTCCTTCAACTCTCTGCAATCTAACATTACCATAAACAACCAGGCTCATTTAGATAAAACGCTTCTCTAGCTTACTATTGACATTCCATACATATTCACACAGCAAAGACACCGTTTCTGCAAAGAAAAAGAAGAAATGTAGAAAATGTGTATATTTTAAAGCGGCAATTACCTACGAAACAGAAAATTCTCTCGTCTGAGAAAAGTCTTGCTCGGTAGTTAAGCCCAACTATAAGGTGATCATTGCTTTCCGATTTTCGACAATAGTCCCGGATTCTGTATTTCTTCTTTAAAGTTACAAAATAATCAATATGAAATCGAAGCCATAAGGTTGCTATTAAAATTCTACTAATTTGACAACAGTATAACCGAGTCTACGGGAAGTAAAGGTGGTCCCTAAAAAAATCTCATGTTCCCGGAACCCCCATAAATGTCACCCGCTCCCAAGAAGCCACTATCACCGATCAAACTAATTCTAAGAGTCTTTTCATGTGAGACACTTGTCTGTACACCTGGCAAGTATTTCTAATATCTTCAAAGAATTCATGAAATTGCACCAAACGTCCACTTCGAGGGTCTGCAATCGTAAGCTGAAGTAGATACAGCCAGCCACGTGCCCTCGAATGTCCTATAAAAACCCAGGGACTCTCGCAATCCCTGTGAACTCATCTAATAAAGAATTCCGCAAGGATCGCGGAAAGGGTGCAGGAGCAGAAACGAGGTCAGCACCGGGCACAACAAGGTTAAATTTAACCCGGTACCGATTCCGTTATAGTCCACATAACTGGGCACGCTGGCTAACCGGCGGCGCTGAGCAAGAAAATGGAAGCAACACGAGGAGCAGAGGAAGGTTTCTCTTATTGGCAACCAGTTGGTCTCCGTTGGAATATAAAAAAAAACCCAACGAGAGAACGAGGAGGACGGGGACAGGGCGAGCGGTGAAAGACGACGGCGAGAGGCAGAGGAGAGAAAACGAAGCAGAACACGGCTAGAAGGCGGAGATGAAGAAGAAGCCAATGAATGTCGACTAACGGTACGCGGTGCATGAATTTCGTCTGCAGCAACGTGTCGGTGTGCTGTTCGTACGTAGCCTCTTGTAAATACCACCGGACACGTGCAAAAGTACGAGGCGAGGGCCATCGACACCAGATATCTCGCAGCCGCCTCGAATTTCGCTCATCATCTGTTCCTGTCATCGATCCCGCCCGAGCTAAAGTGAATTTTAAGACGCGCCAACGAGCGTTCGATTGAGACCAGCGTCCCGAAACTTCGCAGCTTTCCGTAACGAGCGTTTCATCGCTTCGCCAGAGCTTCGACGTATTCGTCCACGCAAATCTGAGCTTGGTCTCAGAGCCTTTCAGCGCGTATGTGCGAAGCTACTTTCTTTGGGGGATAAGGCTGCGATGGGGAGGAACTGATAGGAGTTCTGGGAAGGATATTTGAACATTTCGCGAGTAATTGCTTGTTTGGACAGGGGAATGGTTGAGTGAAAACTGGATTTCGTGGTTTGAGGTGGGTTTGAGGCTCCGCGTGATTCAGATCAGATTGGAGGAGCTTCAAGCAGAGTTGGGCATCATTCGACTAAAAAGTGATTGAAATAACGTTTCGACTAAAGCTACTTCGCCTTTTTCCTTAGTCGACTAAAACTTACCTGAGTTAGCTTTAGTCAAGGCGCCAGAGCTGAAGCTGGTTAGTGGTTAGTCAAGAGCCTTTAGTCGTGGGTTGTGACTATCGTTGATCAGCTGTCATTCTATTCTTAGTCTAGAAGGCGACTAACCGGCGAAAGCCTTTGCGGCCTGACCCGGGCGCGGTCGCCTACCGGTCAGATTCTACAGAATCTGAATTTCTTTATTTTTCATCGTATCAATATGAAAGTGACGCCAATGGATTCTTGGTGTTCTCCCGATTAATTGGACAGAAAATAATTTAAATCGGACTATTTTTAACGTAACGGGCTTTGAATTCTGCAAACAAATTTCTCACGTAATCCCCTTAATTATGGTCCGAATTATATCATTTTTGGGCCCATTTTCATTGGGAAGACATAATAATTGTAGGCGAAAGCATCAGAGAGAATATGTATGTACAATCTTTCGATTGTTGAGAAGCCTTTGGGCTCGGATTATCGGGAAAGACCTACCCACCCCACCGTTTTGCTTTCTCGCTTGCGAGCGAGGACCTTCGGGCCCCAGTAGACCGCCCGTTGACAGCCGAGAGCAATAAAACCGACGGGCCACATACAATCTTCCTGTTTTTGATAAGTGTTAATAAAAGTATTACCAATCGATTTCCCATGTCTTCCCGATGAAAATGGGCCAAAAATGATATAATTCGGACCATAATTAAGGAGATTACGTGAGAAATTTGTTTGCAGAATTCAAAGCCCGATTCGTTAAAAATAGTCCGATTTAAATTATTCTCTGTCCAATTAATCGGGAGAGCACCAAGAATCCATTGGCGTCACTTTCATATTGATACGATGAAAAATAAAGAAATTCAGATTCTGTAGAATCTGACCGGTAGGCGACCGCGCCCGGGTCAGGCCGCAAAGGCTTTCGCCGGTTAGTCGTTTCCTCGACTAAAAATTGAATGAAAGCTGAAACCACGTTAGTCACAACCCAAGAGCTAAAGATCCTTGAATAACCGGCTTCAGCTCTGGCGTCATGACTAAAGCTAACAATAAGCTAAATCATCTTTAGTCACCCTTTGACTAACGACTAACCGTAAGGACCTTTTAACTAGATGTTATCTAGATATTAGCTTTGCCCAACTCTGGTTTCAAGAATGTAAGAGTCTCGTGGATCTCATGGGACTTGACTGTATTTCGTTGGAATAAAACACTTTGAGGACGTTTCGATGATAACTGAAAAATTTTATATATCGATGGCTTACTGCACAAATATACCTAGTATATTCAGTTTTTGTAAAATTGTGTATTTCTTTAATTATGCAGTATCCTTGCATTTTTAAAACTGTTTTTCTCGAAAACACTACAAGTAGACATACAATGTAAAATGAAGATCATAACCAGAAAGAATCATACAAGTATTTCTTATTCTTGTTATATTTCTCTCCCAGTAGTTACCTACATTTTCAAATCCAGGATCGTTTAAGTCAGCGTGAATCAAACAATACGTTACCCCGCTTTCAAAACCTTTGAAATATTCCATCACATATAAATGCCACAGAAAAGAAACGAAACTAAGTCAGCACGACTACCATTTCTCTCACCCGCCAAAGTACTTGATTTGAAGTCTAATCGGGTTACTATCGCCTCGGCACGCCGCTACCTGCAGCATAGCATGTCGCTCGACCAATTAAAACCTCGATCCGGAATTCTTTTTTCCCACCTTTTGCAACTTTTAAGCTTCAAAGGGAACAGAATATGGTTAAACCGACCCTGGATACACGAATCGCTGATACGTCTGGCCGTCTTTCTCGCCGCTTCCCTTCGCTCTCTCGTCCGCCCCAGCTCTTCCATTCTCTGTTTGTCTATCCGTGAATTCATCCCGACTATCTGGGACCGGCATCGGCTGATCTGAATTTCAGATTCCCCCGGACCACGCTCCGGTAAGTAATGTTCAAAGCTTTCGAACGTATGATCTGTCATCAGCGCGGCAGTTGTAACGAATGTAATTTTTCGAGTGTCGCCCGGACCTCCAAACCTACCCCCTCGCTGGTGTAATGGCGATGATAGATGCGTGTTGCGCGCTCGCCTTTGTGGCTTGGCGATTCTCAATAAACCGGTAAACCGGGGATGAGTTACGAGCTGTTAAAAGGACTTCCAGGGATTAACTCTTGCCGCGATAGACAGGATCGCTGGGTTTAATCCTGTGGCCGCTGAAGAACCGCTACCCTTTATCCAATAGCCGACGCGCCGAGCGCCACAAACATTTTTCCACTGTTTTAACAAAGGCGGTCCGGATATCAATTTTTAGGGAACACTGCAGGTGTTTTAGATTTTTCAGTATGAATAAAATGTTGGTTTTGTGGGAGGTTGAGAGATAATTTAGGTTTGAGAGTCTTGTAGTTGTACGTGAAACGATTTCTGACATTTCACTTATCATTCGTGAATTAATTATTGATATAGGTATTAGGTGTTACGTAATTATCGCGGTCGGCTGTATTTCTAAACATGCCATTGCGCAAGTGGGAGACGCTAAATATTGTGACTTTCATCAGGAGCTACAGGTGTCGCGCGTAATGCGTAACGTGAGATAGAAATGTCATTGCATTCACATCGTCTTTTTCATCATTGGATCTTGAGATAATTTACGTCCGGTTATGTGATAAGAACTTTCTATTGGAATGAACGGGCGATATAAAGAGGCGAAGCCGTGTAAGAGAGTTTCAAAGTCGACAGAAGTAAAGAAAATTCATTTTGCAGCTCAGGAAAAATCATCCAGCGGACGACTTTCTGCTTTAACGTCTTTATCAATCTTTGAACGACATGGTGCTTATCAAATACCAGAACGTTAAGTCAGTGGGAAGTAGGAACGATTTAGAAAAAATTTCGTTTTTACTTTCCCTTTGAAGACGCCTTGACAAACACAGGATGCTAGAAAATACGAGAGCTCAAACACGTTTCCCCGCTTAAAGTCCAATCGAATGTCTGCGAGAATAAAATCCGAGCGGGCGGATTAGGCTACGAACGAATGCGTTTCAATTACGTCCTAAATCAAGGCACCGCGGAGAAATCTGTAAAGTCTCGTTCGCTGACGGTCGATTTGCCTCGATGTCGGATAAATTTCGCGGTATAAATTCATTCTTCGCGCGTAAACTCGTTCCGAGCGGGGCGATTTCCCTCGTCGAGGAACAAGTCGTAATCGCAAACGGAGCAGAAACGCTCGTGAAACACATTTGCCGATGGAACGGAACCAGCTTGCCATCGTTTATCCTAAGCAGAGTGAACATACAGTCTAAACAAAATCAATTTGCCCACTAAAGATTGCCCTCCAGCATATTGCTTTCTCCCTTGCTCCATTTCTCGACATCTCGCGGCAACCTGGGAGCCTTGTCTACTGTGCCGTATAATCGAACAAGTAGAGATAAGAATTATATGGTAATTGTATAGAAAAAATAGTGATTTAGATAAAGAATCAAACGAAAGATACTTCACTGTGAATATGGATTAATTGATTAGATACTTTTATCCTGCTGTTATTTTTTCTGAATGAACACTAGATAAATAAAGTTACATGGTGCAGGAAGATGCACTTTCCATTTGCAAGATTTTTACTTTCACCTTGGAATGAAATGTGTATCCTTTATTCGCGACTGATTCTTTGGAGGAAACAACCCTCAGCATCCATTTCGTTTTACCCCGGCGGTAGCAAGGATCGCTTCCACGAACTTACATCGTGGAGTGTGCTCTCTCGTGAAATGGGTAAAAGATGAAGTATAAAAATGGAAGAAATAACGGCAGAGGAAAGAACCAACCAGGTAAGAGAAGAAAATCACAAACAAGAAAATGAAAAGACATACGGAAATAAAGGAAACGAGAGGATGTGATGAGAGTGGAAAAGGCGAGAGGCTGGTCACAGAATGACAATTGTAAATAAGAAGACAAATGAAAGAGTTAGTGCCAAAAATCAAGTTCTATACTTATAATATTATAGTGTTATACCATCGACACGTAGAACATTTTCCAATAAATAATATTTCTTTATTTTTTATTTATATGTTTGTGTAAAAAAAAATCCTAAGGTCCTAACTCTTAATAAAAATCGGTTTTTTTCGAGATAACTCAAAAAGGAGAGGCCGAAGAATATTTAAAATATTTATTTCGGACTACTGGCACCAATTTACTTCAAAATCCATTTTAACCTGTTTTTAACTCCCCGGGGCTACATCTGCATGGGCCCATAGGGCAAGATACCAATTCATAAGCAGTTTAGGTTAAGTTGAAAAACAGTCTCTGACTGAACCTCGCCTTTGCGTTTCTCTGCTTTCTTTCTTTCTTTTCTTGCTTATATACTTGTGTTGCGCAATAAAGACGATTAAGAATAATAATGATAATAATTTCCCCGAACAAGAGAAATGACCACTGCGTGTCTAATGCCAATCCCTTCTACCTAAATCCATCGTATCTCCAAAAAACCGATTTTTTATTAAGAGAACTACCTTAACTTCAGCACCACAAAAAACATACAGATGCCAGGTTTTAGCCAATCATTCTTAAATAAGAGGATTTTGCAGTTTTTCGCAAACACCTTGAGGCTATTTTGAATGTTATTGATAACACGAGTAAAATAGGTCCATTGCAGATATAATTTTCAGGATTTCTTAGTTACTATGAGTACTTTAAAAATATATATTCCAAATCGGGAAACTCTATTCCTTATAAGTGAATGTTTACTTGTTACTGTTTTCTACCAGGGCTTTTTAATTGTGAAATAGAATACCGCTTCAATTATTATACATATATTCCGAGACGAAATAATAGGGTCTCTAGGCTTTCAGTGTTTCTCGAAACTAATGCAATAGGTATACAAAAATTCTCTCTTCCTTAAATAACAAAATAAGAAGAAGGTATGTACAAAACCTTTGCACGTTGCGTTATTTAAAACACTATAAACCAGGGGTGTGCTATCAGTGTATAATGCACGAACCCAGCCAAACGCATTTAATATCCCGATCGAATTTTCATGCTGAAACGTAAACAATTATATCACCGTTGTGCCGCAGCATGATGAAATTACCCTCCTTCGACGGTCACGCTGGAATCCCGCAGCTCGCCGGATCCCAATTATTTTCTATTTTCCGCGCGACTGCCGCAAACGAAATTACGAAAGTTAACGAACAACCGAGCCTCGGGCACCGATGACTTCGCCGCGGCTCGGGTTCGATATCGCAGCTTTCTTTCGGCGTCGTTTTCACGCCAGTCGCAGAAGTTTCACGATACAATGACTCCACTCCAGGGCGGAACGGTCGAAAGAAAGCTTTCAGCGGGAGAAAGAAACCCGAAAGAACGCCGAGGGTGTAAAAAGTAAAACTCACGCATCCTCCTTTGACAGCGCCGACGTGAAACGAACTGCGGAGGGGAAATGCGCCGTCTATCCATAAATATCGAAGTAAGGAAAAACGCGCGTTGAAGTGATTCCTATTCATGCCCGACAACGAGACGACTGCGAGAGACGAAAACGCGCGGAACAAACGCGAAAAAGTGTACACCCAGCGCCTGCATTATGCACACTTCGATCGACTGGCTTGCGCAAAGTGGCGAGGAATATTGTTGCAAGGGCAGTGCCGGGAAAGCCGAGTATTCGGAACCGCGAATTACACCTGCGAAGTTAGACGAGGACGAGGGTGCATATAGGTACCCAGGTTTCTTTTTGTGGGGTGGGAAATGACGGATTTGATTCCCCGGGGAAAATAAATTCTACTGGAAGAGAGGGAGAGGCAATTTAGCAGGGTCAGACGAGAGAGCCTTAAGCGGCTAATTATCCTCTTCAATTTCGCCGATCCGCCGTATGCCGCGCCGCGCCGCGCCGCGCCGCGCCGCCGTTCCGCATGAAACAGCACGGGCTTCAGAGGACCAACGTTTATGAAATTTCTCATCGTCCAGTTCGACCCGACTCCCTGCCGGCTAACTCCAATTGAGTATTAAATTAAATAACGACAAGGACGCGTCCGCTGCACGGCCGGCATGTCTGCCTTGAACGGGACGGTAGGAACTGCGAACGAAACCGGCCAACTACGTAAGCCGGCCATTAGATTTTCGGAGATCGATGGAGACAACCTAATGCACTTGGCGGTGTTGGGTGAAACGATCGAGCACGTGAAAGTCGTCGAACGACGCGGGAGATGAAACATTGCAACGTGTCTCGTGTTAGTTGAATATTAGGAACAGATTTCTCCTCAAGTTGGGGAAAATGTGTGCTGCTTAGACACTCCGAGTTTAAGTTCACGTTCCACCGTGAATTTCTCTTCGTGACTCGCGGTATCAGAGGATTTATTGGATCTCGGGATCGCGGTGCTATATTCTTTCCTACTCCGAATGCACTGTGTCCAATGAGTGCAGCATTTAGCAAGAGATCTGTGATCGATCCGCGAGCAAGTAAGTTGGAGTGCAAAGTGAAATAAATTAAGCGATAGTAGTTGAAGAGCAGAATCGATCTTCAAAGGCAGGGAACATTCCCATTCATTCTTCCAATACCTTGAATACTAATTATCCCACATTAGCATGAATCATTGTTATCAGAAATATCCTAAACCTAAATTTATAGCGTCAGAATTCATGAAGCACACATGGCCATCCATCGAACATTTCCCATTTGCATTTTATCATTCCAAATTGGCTTCAGTCGCCCAAAACACATACACTCTGAGGCGTAACGTATTCAAACGTATCTGACCCGCCAGATGGTTGCCATTTTTTCCACCGTGCGATCCACCGTTATCGACCACGTTCCACTTATGCACCTCCAGTAGCTAAATTTCGCATTCGAACGCCCGCCGCGGACCATTCGATAAGCTTCTGGCAGCGTTACACGTTAAAAGCACGGGGCAAAGATAAGCCGAACGGATTCACGAGACACGGAGCGAAGCCGCGGTCGAGAGAGCCGGAGGAGAGATAAGGGGGAATGTAACGTGACAGGGGAAAAAGGAGGTAAGGAAGCTGGTAAAGAGGTGAAGAGAGAAATGTGGGTCTCTTGGGCACGACCTCTTGACCCCCTGCAACTTGGGAACAGGCGATTGTCATGCGCGCCATCCGCGCCATCCGCGCCATCCGCGCGAAATAAATCTTCGAAAGTTCTGCAGCCTGTAATTTACTGCCCTGCGGTTGTCGCTAGAACGAGACAGTGGTGTAAAAAGCTCCCAACTAGCCGCAGAAAATTATCGAGCGATCGCTGCGCAACGGGGCCAAGCTGCAGCGTGACATTAGCATCACCGCGCGCGCCGCCGGTGACTAACTCGATTATTTATCCTTGGCGATGCTGTCTCAAAGCGGAGACTTCCCTGGAATTTATACTGGTGGATTAGGAGATACTTGACTATGTATACGCTCTTTTTACTGGGTGAATATGGTGGCTTTAATTCAAGAAGGGAGCTTTGAAAGTCGCAATCACTGGGTAAATAGTGAGTTGAATATATTTTAATATTATGACTAGAAAGAGTAGATAAATAGTACAATTAATATCTGAATTATAATTGACGATGATTTATGAATTCGTATATGGGACAGTCACGATGCAATCTCGCAAGTGCAATTGGAAAAATAGATCAATTTTGTTTCCTCCTGTATAGGGAGCAGGGAATTACTCATGCTCGCAGACTTTGATGAGTTTCGTTTCTAATTAACACAAGCAGCTCCCGGCGCGAACGCGCGGAGATTTATCGAACAAATCGTCCCTGTGTGCGTGAAAACTAAACGCCGACGAAATAATCCGCCGCCGAGGGTCCCGAGGACGACTAATAAAATATAATTACCGTTAATTGCTACCCCAGCAGGGATTACTCAACGAGCGACCCGGCGCGGCGCGGCGCGGCGGATCCGGACAGTTAAAAGAGACACTGTCATAAACACACAGATTAACACTTGGTTGAGGCTGGGCCATCAATCGCGGGGAGACCTCCGCATTCTTGCCTCAGTTCTTCGTTGCCCTCCGCAGCCTTGTTTCGATTCCCGTTTCACTTAATCCCCGCCCCCGCCTTTGCCTTGGGAAAATCGCTACTCGCAAGATGGAGCGGGCAATTCTGGGATCACGGGAATTCCGGGATAAACTGTTTAACAACGCAATCCTCCGCGTCAGAATGCACCGTAAGAATAAAGGTGAGCAGCTGCATTCGTAAATGGAATTAATTAAATTCTTACACGTCTCTGGAGGCGAATTATGTCCGCAAAGCGGAGGGACGATTTTGAGGACGCTTTCCGTTCGCGTAATTGCTAATTGCCGCACTTTCATGTAATCGAGGATGTTGAGGAATGTGAACTGTGAAGGAGTCCAATAATACCGTGATTCCTTCATTTTTTGAATTCGATACTTTTACACACATTGGTGTTCAGTTGTAATAAATATCTACTACTATAGTGTTGTTGGAAATTTGTTACTTTCGTACAATAGTACCTATATTAATATTAAGCACTCTTTGTGTACCATGAAATTTGGTGTAAAATGTAGAATCGAATAAATAGGAAGAAGTTAGCAACAGTGACAAGCCACCGGGTGAAACGAGTGTGCTGATTTTAGGAATTGACTATCCATCAGGTTTGCACGACCCAATCACTCGATTCCCCGAGTGCCCCATAAATTTCCACGTAAGATTCGACTCAGTTACGTTTAGCCCGACTCAATGCCAGTTCCTGTGCTTTGCTTGAAGTATTAAACGTAGCTGAACTGACAGCTCAGCCGACTCAATCGGGGTTCCACGGGCCAAGCAGTTAAACTTCGTTTAACGCCAAGGACTTCACGACTAAACTCCGTTTACCGCTTAAACTAAGCTCGCAGGATTTAGTTCTTCGAGGAACATACACAACCGCGCGGCCTGTACAGATCTTGAAACATCTGCCTCGAGTTCACACGAACTTGAATAAACTTCCAACAGCCTCCCTCGAAATTTATAGTTATCGCATCAAGCGTTTAATGCAAATTTATTCCGATAACCAACCCGCTTATATTTAAAATCAACCAACAGTGGCAGGCGTATTGTTCGTGAAAAATCTGAAGTGCGTTTATTATTGTTCACTTTCAGTAGTAAGAACGTTGAGGGAACACTGAGTTCCGCGAGGTTCTTGCACGATTAATATCTGATGGGAGGCTCGCCGTAGTTACATAGGTAACTACGTTAAACGCGCGTGTGTTCGTGATTGCTGGAAGTAAGTGTTAAGAGAAAACGGCTCGATAGAGAAACGCGCATACCGATGAAAGAAGTCGATTACATCAAAGAGAAGGAAGTACTACGTTTTCCCGTGTACTCGGCTGGAACGATCAGCGGAGGGAAAAGGTAGGGAAGCAGGTGATAGGAGCCGATATGCCGTTAGGAACAAGGAAAGCCAGCGAGCTGAACCGGTCCAATTTTTGGGAGGGGCGAGATTACGGGAATTGAACATATTAATGGGTTACCTGGCGCGTGATAAACTTAAGTAATCTGACCTAAGCAGCAGAAATAAATATTCTCAGCTGGAGGGCAGAATTTTTCATTCCACGTGTTCCTTGTTCCGATGTGGAACATACACTAGCTACCAAAAGTACAGGTACATATACACATTAATAAAAAGATACTCACGGTATAATATTGATACTTTCATTTTTTTACACACTTTTTGACTAATAGATGTAGATAAATCCCAAAGTCATGAAGTTATAAGAGGCATATATACTAATATGGTAAAAAATAATTCGATAAATATGGTGAGATTTTAGACACTACTTGTTGCATGTTGTCGAATGCAGAATGCAATTATGGGAGGCGTACCTACTTACTAAATGTTTGCGCGGTCGTGTAGCTCTTAATGAAGAAGGATTTAAAGTGTCTCGGAGTTTGTTTTCTGAAGAATGTTGCTAATCTTGAGGATAGTGAAAGCTAGATTTATTCATTAGCAAATCCACTTAGCACGTGTCACTTCCAACTCTGCGTTCCGTAATTGCAGATAGGAAATTTATTGCGGACCGTTCCCTGATTAGAATTACAAACCACCTGGGGAAAAACCGACTACGGAGTGTCCGATTGATCTTGGACGGTGTTACTTGTGAATAATTATGGAAATCAGCAAATACACCGTCCAACCGTTAGGTTAGAGGAACCCTGGATTTGCGAACATCGATGCTGTGCCCTTGGTAGAGTTACGAAATGCGGTAAATCAGAGTCTCTGCGATAGAAATAAGGGATTTTATGCTGTGATGGTGTAAAGAGTGGAATAATATTTCACGAAAAAGGACATTATTTGATTTGACGGCTAAAATAAGTAGTTGGTTTGAGTTTTTAAAATACTGTTTCATTTCCCAATGAAAAATATTCCCAATGTTGACATTTATACCATCTATTTACAACACATGAGTATTACGTACTTAAACGGTAATTCTAATAAATAGATACCCAAAGAACACGGTGCAAATGAACATGGCTCATTGGCGGAAAGCACGATTCATCCCAGAAGCCAGCATAAAATCCCTAATTGAATGTGTGTTATCCATGAAGCTTCATTAGACACATACATCGAGCCGAGACATTTACCATTAATTATCAATGCAACCATAAGCGACGGATTACGTATTTAACGTCCAATAATCAAATACTGTGCACTCGGTGCTTCACGAGCCAATGGTTTAATTCATCCGCCTACCCATTCGCCATTTAAAACTCTGCCAAAAATGTTGCACGATGTATCATTATTAGTAAATAATGAAAACATTTATTTTCTCTCTCTCTCTCTCTCTCTCTCTCTCTCTCCCTGTTTCTCCGGAGAATGTTTTGTATTCTCGTCTCTTTTGTGATTCGAAGAGAGTCTAAAATCTCGAATGAAAGAAAATTTCAACTATTTCAGTATTGCCATATAAGTAGATATACGTGGTAGGGTAGACCGGGGGCGGTAGTAACAGGGGGGCGAATGTAACACGCTAAATATCTCAAAACATATAATAGATATTAACACCAATTTTGGATATATGATGAAGAATGACATTTGGAATATACACATCCATGCCCTAAGTGTACAGATACGCAATAGACATGGATAGTGAAGAAAACAACTTTTCGATACCCTAAAGTAACTTTTCCTTACTGACTTAAAATTGTAATATAAACACTCCCTTTGCAAGTATGTGCTTGTTCGATTTTTTAATCTGTAATTCGACCTTTTTTAAACTAATATTGATCGTTGCTTGGCACTTTTAAGCGTCTCGTTAGTCAAAATTTATAATTTAAGTTCAAAAGTATGGTCGGGGGCGATTGTAACATCGGCAGTCGGGGTCGGTTTTATCGCAACAGAACCGAATAGGGACAAAGAAGGCGAATAATATTGTCTTATTTGCATGAAATCATATAGCATAGCACAAGCAAACCAAATGAAAAATGGGTGCAATATACTGAATGTAAGGATTGAGCAGATGAAGAATGCACCAGCCAAAACGCCTTTTATTTCTGCCACAATTGCGGTACCACATAATTTATTACAGATTTTACTTTTTTTCATTTATTATTATAATTTAAATCAATAAATATTTTAATTTTGTAAAGTTATATTTGTGCTACTATCGACTCCATGCAGTGTTACAACCGACCCGGGGTCAGGGACGGTTGTAACACTTTCTCCGCTTCTCATTTCTTATTAATAACCGGAATATTACTTGACATACAGCGAAACAGTTCTGGCTCAAATAATGTCAGATAAGTAAGTAACATTTTCGTAAAAAAACTTTTGTTGTAACTGTAATAGTTTTTGCGTAATCGTATTCCAAAGTCAAAGTGTTACTACCGCCCCCGGTCTACCCTACGTACCAATCAAAAATATTTATTTTCAAACGATATCAAACAATATTACAACAGATCAATTTATCCTATCTCCATATATTAAAATATCTACTACACATTCTGAATATAAATACCTATCCCTCAATACAATTATAAAATTCCCAACCACTTGTTCAGCTGTAAAATGGCCGAGCGCCGAAGGAAGAAGGTGTCACAGATCAATTGCCATTGGAATAGTTCACAGGGCCCTTCACTTTCGAAGCAGAATCATGCAAATCCGAGATGGAGGAGCCTCGCGCCATACATATACACGTAAACAGCGCATAATTATTATTCGTTATGCCCCCCGCTATGAGTATTGATTGTCCTACGCCGCCTCATAGTTAGCCACCCAGGTAGCTCGAGACATGTCTGTCGAATTAGACGGTCCCACATCGGACTCGCCTATTCGCACAAGTTTTGATTAAATTCGCTTCGCGCGAACGAGTCACTGTTCCATTTCTATTTCAACCGGGCCCCCGCCATTAACGGTGGACGTAACCGCGAAGATCGTCATGGTTCGAATTTATCAAGTTTACTCAACTTTTCGTCTGTGAAAATCGAGCAGGCACAGCGTCGACGACTTCGTGGCACGGGGACGTTTTCTTTAACCCTCTATTCTTTACGCGATTTAATAACGCGTGACTGGTCGGAATCACGGGAACAAATCCCGAAGAAGTCGATCGAGGGGCCGTCACAATGACTCGCCCGCGAAGCCGAGTCTGACGATGAGAATTTTCCTGCGGATAGACTCCTCTCGTTATTACCTACCAGGTCGATGAGATAATCGCGAGCGAAACCATCAATGGATCCTCACGGCTGGAGGAGCCGATCGCGCTGATAAGGCTGATGAGTGTCTAGATACGTTACGTACATACGTGATTTCACTGGGGTGGCTCTATTAATGACAGTTTATTAAGTGGAATGCAGTGCTGTTTCTTGGCAATGCAACCGATTTGAGGATACCCGCGGTTCCGAGGCAGATTCAGATAAACATCGAGTGTAATTAATTGCAAACGGCACATCCGCTGCTACGTTAATCAAAGGTTTCGCTAATGGAGGCTCATTTTGTTGGTTTTGATTTGAAAGAAGTTGAATGGGTATCGACCTCGTGGGTATAATAATTTTTACGGGAATTCCTTTTACTAGTGCTGGGATTATGATTTTAAAGTAGAGTATGGAACGTTGTGTAAGCTTAAATCTACCTTCCTTTTTCTGTTAAGGGGGGACTCTACCTTGTTGGGCCGAAAAATTGCATTTTTTTTTTTTGCTTTTTCGGAAAGATATGAGTCTTGTGTATACACTCTGCAAAGTCCTTTATGGCCCTGGAATAGGTTAAATAATGGTAAGTAGTCAATTTCTATCCTTATACATAATATGAACTTTTAAACTCGATTTTCTCGAAACTACATTTTTCGACCTGGCGTTGAAGAAATCTCGACAACCAATGAAGCAAACAACTTGAAATTTTACATGCATGTTGAGCAAGCGTCTGTCTATCTATGGTAGTAGATTTATTGCCGTATTGTAACCGTTCCTAATTTTACTTAATGATGTTTTGCCGATTTTTGAGAAAAATTCGATTCATCATATTCAGAAGCCTGCCATTTTAACATTTCTTTGTTTATCTTAATGAATCTACTACCATCGATAGCCACATTCATACAGATTAAGAATCTCTTTCGTTTTTGTGTTTCAGATTATCCCTCGAGTATATTTCGTTAACGCCAGGACCACCCGATTTTTTTTCAACGCCTCAAGTCAGCGCTCTGTATCAGCCACATCTTTTTTTTACCGTCACATAAAAATTTATAACAAGAGCTGAAGATACAATAAAACAGCCTGTCAAACCGCAAATTAATTTGTCAAACCGTTTTTGTACAAAAAATTCACCAAATTCATCGATTTTTCGGCCGAACAAGGTAGAGTCCCCCCTTAAATGAAAAAGTTTTCATAATTTTCACGTTTGCGATTGTGTTTTTTAAAACAGAATTGAGTTAAAAGTTGAAGTTTCAGTTTTGCATTCTTATTTATATTATAATCATCCTGAAAAAAGAGAAGAGTTTACGTTCTCATAACAATTGGGAATTATTACATCTAAAGCTATTGCACGCAATACCAGCCACAGTAATTGATAAATAACAAGTACCTATTAAAAGGTATTAAAAGGTATTAAAAGGTATTAAAAGGTATTAAAAGGTATTAAAAGGTATTAAAAGGTATTAAAAGGTATTAAAAGGTATTAAAAGGTATTAATAGTACTGAATGATTCCAGCGTGGCTGTTACAATGGAACCCTGAAAAACTGGTAGAATTAACACATATTCAGAATAAAATCACCGGAATACAACCCATTATTAGTTTTCCATTTTATAAAATACGCGTGCATTGTTCGCGAACACCTGAACATAAATAAAAATTCAAAGGGAGGAAAAAATGTTATTCCGACACATCGAATAATACCTATACGATCACATTTGCACAAAGCATGTTTCCCAGAGTAAAAGAATGTTTCATAATTTCGATATCTGCTGCAAAGTAGAACACGTTTGATACGAATTCATGCGATCACCGCATGCTTGTTCATCGAACAGTTCTTTGAACTCTGCGATATCGCAAAATATCTCGACCGTACAGCAGAGATTATATTGGAAAGCTTTCCTTTCACATTAAAGATCTTCGAGGCCGCGATGGGAGACAAATGAGTTCCTTTTTTACAGACTTTAAAGTCCACGTGAGCTCTATTTTAAATATTTCAAAGTAAAAGGGAATATTTTACGTCCTCCTCATCATCGGAGTTTTTGCAACGAAGGAGCCGTAAAAATCTGAGGGAAGCAATACGTATGCCATATCTACGTTCAGATCATATGATAAATCAATACTTGACTCCATTTCATAAAATAAATGATTTATAATTTTAACTTTAGTATAGCTATATAATTATATAAATAATTGCCAAAATAATCATGTACTTTCACTTTATGTAACCACGGGGTGTCCACTCGTTTAATAGTAATAACAATAATAATATATTTTCTGTCCAGGCTAATATACTCT
Organism: Andrena praecox; assembly: GCA_963932275.1. Classification (NCBI taxonomy): domain Eukaryota; kingdom Metazoa; phylum Arthropoda; class Insecta; order Hymenoptera; family Andrenidae; genus Andrena; species Andrena praecox. The sequence continues at coordinate 51,498,732 of OZ010732.1, forward strand.
TGGCTATGGTTCAGTCACCTATTGTGCTGTAATGTAAAGATACACACAAATGATCCGAAAAATGGAATATAAAAATGGACGAAGGAGAAGTACAAATAGAAGCCATGGAAAGCTTCACTAATAATTTCACCAGTTTCTGCACTATGAAAACAAATAGCCATTTTTCACTACATTATGCTCCCTTCCCATTTTCCCTTCTTCTGCGACCATAAAACGAGCAAATTCCAAACAGCTGCGCGTTTACATAAAATCTGGCTCACGTAACCGGGGGAAGCAAGAGGAGCAAGAGGAACAAGCAGACAGAGCGACCAACAAAAGTATTATCCAAAATATTTTACGCAAACGGGCGTGTCCCGGGGAAATGGCGAAAGTTAAAAGAGGAAACACAAAATACGTGTATGCGTCCCTCCGCGGGGTTTCCTCTGTTTTACCTTTTACGTTGAATCACGGATTGAAAGGCACTGAAAGCTACAAAGAGGACACGCGCTTGCACAGGAGTAGCGGGTAAGGAAAAGCGAAGCGAAAATGGAAGAAGCCTTGCCGTGTTCCCAAATCCTTCGGAAGAGAATGGTTTGTTATTTCTACGTCTCTATTTGTTGCATCCTACTTAGTCGTTTACCTTTTACCGCTTCCGACAAGGCCGAGAAAGGGCTTTGAAGCAAGGTGCATGAGTCAGAAGTAGCAGAATTATTTACTTTTCTTTACTAGAAGGGAGATGGCGATATACATATCATTGTCGCCTTGTAATTCATTTAAAGTTATTATTATAATTTGAAGTCATTATTAGAAGTTCCCTTAAACACTTTTTGCTAACTCTAAATGCGTAAAAGAGGACCCTATGTATTTTTGTGAATTAAAAATATAACTAATTCTAATCTAGCAAAGTTTGAGTTCGATGGGTGTTTCAAAAGAACCCTGAAATTACATTTTCCAGAATCTATCCTAAAATTAAAATTCAATTCATTTTTACTAGTAGGTATATTTACTGGTATTGTCACTAACAATAAGAACGTTACCAGCAATGATAAAAATAATTTCAGTATAGAAGGTAGACTGCTTTCAATTGACAACAATCTATAAAAATATTTTCTGCTTAATTATTATTGCCAGTATACGTTTTACAAAGTGTAGAGGAATAAAGGGAATAAAAAACGTAGAGAGGTTTGCAAATGCTGGCGGGGAGGGATCTCTTCATTCTCTTCGAAGGAACCATATGGAACGTACAGAATATTTGCACCTTGTCATGTATCACACGTAAAATCTAATATTTCAGCTTTCTGGATGGCACCCGACCACTCAATATTAATCTGGCAGATCGCCAGGATTCGGCAGAAAGCTGCACATGTGCAGTTCGTATGCGCATACACGCGCCAGTAGATTTTGCAATCGTATAAATAAACATTTTTGAATAATTCAATCCAGCTTGCCGCGACCACAGCATGTGTTTACTTCTCCAAATGCCCTGGTAACACAATTTCGATCATTACTGTGTATGTAGAGTAATGAATCTGGTTAGCAGTAATGGATTGAATACATAGTAGGTTACATTGAAGATTCTTTGGAATCAGATATTCATTTACTGTTACTTGAATATTCGCTTGCAAAACTGCAAAATTGCAAAATTGCAAAATTGCAAAATTGCAAAATATGCCAAATTTCTTCTGTGTAGAACTGTAGACTATTAACCTTTAATCATCAGAGTTTTAAAAAAGAAAACCTATGATGTTGATGATCTTTACCAGGCTCCAAATTGGGGATATTAAATTAAGTTGCATTTAAATGTAGGGTGCACAAGTGAAATTTATATTTCTCAGCTAGTATCGACGTAGAATATACATAGTATACATATACATAAGTAGTAAGTGTGCAAGTACGGAAGAAAATAGTGATATTAGATGTAATTGTTCGTATCTCTATTTAAAAGTTAATGAAGACTATAATAATCGAATATTACAAAGCGTTTCTTTCTCTCCCCCAACGTCCCTTTGCTTTCCCCGGTCCATTGGTGCGGCTCAAAAGTAGTACACCATCCCTGAGCTTTGTGCTTTTGGAAGTCTGTGACTTTGCGAAAGTTCGTTAATAGGGCTCAACAAGGTAATTAATACCGTAAACGAACGAAGGAACGTCGAAGGGGTTGCTGTGAACCTTAACATACAGTAACAGCTTATGCGGGCGGAAAGCTCTTTTGATAAATGAACCACAGTCTTTCGAAAATATTTTTGCGAACGAAAGGGAAGCCATTAACGAATGATTTTCATGGAAGAATAATCGATATAGCCTACTGCAGCTCATAATATTATTGCACATTTAATTTATTATCTATTCCATCGAAGGTGTGCGAAGCATTCATTATAAAATAAGCTGCATCCTGTTTCGAATGAAATTTCAGTTTGCGTCGATTTCAAACACGAGACGGCGAGGAAATCTTGGCTGCAGACGTACAAATTTCATTTTATCTTTCCAGAGTTTTGCTCGGAAGATAATTCCAGATAAAATATGGCACCCGATATTTTTCAAGACTGCGCGGAAAAAATCCTACCCCGCTCGTATTTCGTCCCCCAAGGAAGCTATACATTCGAGCTTGCGAAGCTTGATTGCCAGTGAAAAATATGCCAGCGCGATTTCCAGGGTTTTCCACAGTTTAATGCTGCGCCTGGTAAGAAACTCGAAAAGGAACAGCTTCCCCCGGAAGCGTCGCCTACTTCATTATGATTGCAGAGTGGTGGAGTGTCGAATAAAAAAAGGATCAGACGACCGTTTCGAGCCGGCCGAGTGACGTAAATTTTCGCCCGGGACGCGACGCGATATGAAAAAGCAGCTGTTTTGCCACGCGGCTTTAGAGGAATTACATTTCCACGCCAACAGCAACTGTAAAATACATGACAATTTTAAGTCGTCGCGTCGAGATAAATTGCGGCAAGCCCGCCGCCCGCGGTAACAAGTTCTTACGAAACCGTTGCTGCGAGCTCGCGGCAGCAGAGTTACTTTGTTCCAACACAAGATCCTCCAGCTGGAGAACAGAAAATATCGCAGGAACTGGAGTGAAACATTCTGTGATGAAAAAATATTAAATTACAAGAAACTCGCAAAGCTCCAAGAAGTTCGCAAATGTTTGTTAGGTCCGTGTTTACACGCGACGAAAGCCCAGCAAGTTTCCTGTTTTAAATTTTACAAAATATTCTGACCTACCAACTGCCTCGAATTATGGACATTGCAGTTATTATTCCTGGCCTCAGTTACACAAGATTAAAGTGCTATAAAGGCATTTTAGTAAACATTCTAGAACTGAAAATATCGATTCTTCTCTGTCAGCTTTTCGTGACATTATCATTGGCGCACTTAAAGCTCAATGAAATGAAACTGAGATAGGGTATAATAAAATTTCAATATCAGCAATTTCACGAAAATTGAAGCACACGAATTTTGATGCCAGTAGAGCCCAGAAAAGCTCGACCGATCGCCTCGTTACAGTGGACGGATAAGCTCGTATTGATCATCCCTTTTTCGAACTCGATTTTCGCGTAAATTCCGCGTCTATATTGGGGCGTGTCCCTTCATCAAACTTTTAATGCCATAGACTGTATCGGAATGAGCAAATCGAAAGCTCCAGGTGAAAACTCGCGAATCGACCTGAATAGTTTTGCACTCGAATTCGCGCGCTGACCGCGCACATTTCGAACCGTGCAAGCTGCAGGGCCAGCGCGCTAATTATCGCCAACTTCTTGCTAGGCCCATGAAGTGGTCGCTTAATTAATCCCGATCTATCGGCTCGGGGGAGGGGTACTCTCGCGTCTTCATCGCGTTCTCCATCCACCCATGCCCTCTCTCGTTGGCGGACTGCGCAGTGCGCGTAAGGGTCGAATCACTGAAGGAAACAAAAAGGGCAAAGCGAGGTGGTATAATTACCAGTGGCGCGTGAACAGACTGAGAAATTGGCAGGGGGGATGCTTTCGAGTGAAAAATTGCCGAGGAAATGTTTCGAGTGTCTTGTGCCATTGGAGGGTTGTTTATACGACCCCTGTGAAGTGCTGTTAATATTCAGTAGTACCACCCTGGAGTCCCTGGATGCGTTTAAGTGAGGCCAAAATTTCGTGTGGTAATTGGTTCTTTGAGAAATAAGAATTGGATTCAGCCTATTAGCGAAACTGTACGATGGGCAATTGAGGTCACATATTATGTATATTTTTAGGAAATTCTTGTGGTACTTGGAAACTCAAATTACCATTTGATCTACTAGCTAGTAGGATGAAATGTAATTCTTCTTTAACAACTTCTTAGCAATTCTTTGTTCAGCGATTTTCACCGTCAAAGTATTCAAACACAAGCTGTTATAAACGGGGACACGTCTTAAATGGGACAAACGCATTACACATGCAAGTTATTTTCCTGTTTATGGCAACACTAGTGCCTAGTCATTTGACGTAAACTTCACTGCGATCTCACTTGCAACAGAGTAGTAATCCACGATTGATGTTTATCGGCAGTAAAAGTGAAATTTTCATTGGTTTTCTGTGTCGTTTTCTGAGATTAAGATATATACAAAGTGTTAAAGTGTTATATCATTAAAATAGCCTGTATTCAACTGAAACGAAAACGCTTAAGAGGTAAGCTTAATTAATTGTTTTCTTTGTTTTGCGGTTATTTAATATTAAACTCACTTGTAGTCGTAAAAGGGACAGCATAACAAGTCTTAAATGGGACGACTGTTTCATGGCTGTCCCTCTCATACACATGTACTGCTGGACACTATATGTATTATACTTTCCTGTAAAGTTATTAGTGTATCATCTGATAGATAGATGACATTGTTTTAAATTATGAATTATTAGTTGATGGCGTATTGTGTCAAATTTAAGAATTAATAAAGTGACTATTCAACGCGACAAACTTTATCGTCAAAAAAATGTGTGGCAATAAATTAGCCCTCGTTATAAGTTATAAATTTGCTACAGTTGTATGTAAATTTGTGGTAAATGGGCCAATGAGCCATGCGGAATAAAAGGCACATTCAATTTTTTCTCTTCCATGTGTCATTAATAATAAAATATTGATGATTTATACTACAAAGAGTTAATTTTTTCGTAGATTTCGTTGTTTTGTATCATTAAGATTTAGAATTATAATTGTAATACTTAATAAGTTTATTTTTATTAACGTGTCCCTTTCATGACTTATACTGTCCCATTTAAAAGCACCTAGTCGTAAAAGGGACATTTCCCACTTTTTTGAAAATCGAAGATTTTGTTACTTTCTATTACAATTGATGAGTTCGCAATATACTTTTATCGAAGGGAAATAAACACGCTTTCTTGTGATGTAGTTGTTTTTTAAATACCTATAACGACATTGTCAGAAATGGACGCTAAACAAAAAAGTGTCCCTTTTATGGCACCTCTCCCCTACTACCTACATACATAGGTACACAGAAAAATTATTGAAAGGAAACAATCGAGCTTCTGAACATCAAACATCGACACCATTATTTAGGTATTTCGCCCCACTTTATTATACCCTCCCAAATACCAAAAATTCATCGATAAATCGAAAAGCCTCCTGCGCTTCTTTCAGCGTGTTATTTCACCCCATTCCCGCTCACCATTTTCTTCCTTGCTCGAGCGTGCAATATTCAGACACTTGGCCACACACAGGAGACGCGCGACTTTCCATTTTATTCACGTGCGCCGACATATTCCGCGAACACAGGGGCGGGGCAGAATTTTCAGCCTAATGGGAAACGCGGGAATAAAAGGTATAAAACTGTAACAGCGGCATATAGGTAAACATCTGTAGCGACGATATCGTGTCAATTCCGACTGGAAAATAAATATCGCCCGCCATCCCCGTGTTTATTCGCATTTCGAACGCACCAGCGCTTGTCCGCCATTCAAAAGAAAGCAACTTTTTAAAGCAGCTGCGTGCTCAAGTTCCACCGATTTTTCCGTTTGACAGGGTCCGCGGGTGAACCCCTTATTCAGCGTCGAAACGGCAGGTGAATGCGCCTGGTTGTTTACCAGGTCACGTTATCAGTACCCCCGTTGGAAATAGCGTATGGGCAGGTTCAGATGACCAGTCACTGAACACGTTTTTTATCCGGAGGCGGTGCGGTGCAACAAAGCGAGCGATCGGGGGCTTTATTGAACTTTATTCGATTCTCGACTTTAACGACGGAATCTTTGGGCAACCCGGAGGACAAAGTGAATAGCTGCCGGTGTGTATCGTGTTTGCCAATCGGTCAATCGTGATCTGTATAGTCAGACAGATTGCTAACAGTGGACCGGTGGAATGCTCTGGCAGAATTACGCAAGCGACTAAGTGCCCCGGAGCAACTAGACTTTACTATCGCCGGAGAAAGGGATATACCCTTCTCTTTTGACTCTGTTCCTCTCTGTCCGCCCCGCTTTGTCTCTCCGTCCCTCTTTGTTCCCCTGTCTCCCTCAAACGCATTCTGCAATTCCCTCTCTACCCACCACCTGGCTTCACCTCGCCAGCCCGCGCCGACGGTAGCTATAGTTTGTACAACCGTGGTGTACCAGCTAGCAACAATGCCTCTGATCCGTTCTCGTTCTAATTCGGTTTCAGAATATTATCTAGCTGTTCGCGTCTATTAATTAAGCGAGTGGTAGTCTAAGAGGATCATCAGACGGCAGGTTAATCAGCCGATGGAAAGTGTGGAAGGCGATTAGAGAGATTGATGATGATGTTCTTTAAGAGATTTGAAAAAGTTTATGAGCCAGAGTGGGTGCAGGAGCAGCTGAGTCTCCCACTAGAAACGATGCATCGCGAAACATCGATCCAGAATCTACTAGATCGAGACGGCGCGGCAGTGCAAGTATCAAGACGTGGCGTCGAGTGCCTGGAAGTACATACCTTCGAAGGTCTAACAAGAAAACTGCTTGACGGTTATTTAAAGTAACCTCGACCGGACAGCGAAGGCAACGTGAATTTCCAAACTGATTACCAAACTGGCCAAGTGTTCGCCAGCGGAAAGCTTGGCGGGGAAAGCAACCTCAGAGGAAGAAATACAATCAAACTTTTACCCATTCCTCTTATCAACAGCCGTCAGCCACCATACAAACACTCGACAGAAGCTCGCTCGCTCGATCGAACTTTCACCTTGGCCTTTCGCAAATCAGCTTTTAAAGGATTAATGGCACCGCCAGAGCGTGTTATAAAACTCCTGCCAAAGCTGCCCACCTCCCCCGGCCCTGTTTCATTCAACCTTTATCATTATCTCTCGATTTAGTATCGCACAGGATACAATGGTACAATAGCGCGATAATATCAGGAGTAAAAGTCCAGCATTGTTCGAACGATTACGCTCGCCCGCGTAATCCTTAATTGCATTTGCCCGTAGCGGGACCGCCATCTATATAGGATCCTTTGGATTCACGGTGTTCCCCGGCCGAACCGCGACATTGTCTGGAAGGCCTGTCACACCAGGGATACATTCGTGGTTCCATGGAGGCTCTGCCCCCACGAGATACGGTCTGCCAGCTAGATATGGACACACTTTCACAATGCATAGGCCATAGAATATTGCATGACGCGCGCAGTGGAACAGTAGACGCGGCTTCAACTATATTATTTTTGTGCAATCGCCTTAAATTACGTAAGGATGACTTCGGCGATTTCTTACCTCCTTCCTCCCCCAGTATAAGAATTCGTAAGATTTTATACTCCCTCCCTTACTTTTTTGCAATGCACTTTTTCACTTATTAAAATTCTTTTCAAGGTTTATATAATTCATTTAACTCGGTTTCGTGTGTGCGATGAGACATAGTTTTTTAGGCTACTGAGATTGAATATTAGGTTAAAACATATTACGTAAAAATATCACTCCCCTTTGTAAGGAAACGTCAGAAATTCGCCCCTTCTTATCTGAAGCTCTCAGGCACGTGCGTATATGTGTGAATTTAGGATTTTTGTCGATTTTATGTCTATCACTGGCACAATTTATTGTACGATTAAAGCTACCATTCTATTGTATTTATAGGATGCAGTTCATGAAAGTTTTGGATAATGAATGGCTGCTTTGGGAATTTCAAAGTGATTGGCACTGAGCTTGAGTTTGCTAAAAACTGAGCAAAAAATGGAGTCTTGACTTTTTGCTATGATAAATTATCATCACCCTGAAACTATGTATTCCCACTGTGGAGCTGTTTATAAAATATCTTAATGGACCAGATATATCTCTCCAAAGTTATCTTACGTTAATACTGTACTATTTTATGATATTACACCATTTTTTTAATCTTTTTTTATCAAACTCGATATCTGATGTTACACGACGAACAGAATTGCCCGAACAAAAAGTGATAGGTAGGTACTATTTGAAACAAATCTGCCTCCTATCATTACTTATACTTAACATAGAATATCACATCTACGCTGCAACATTTTATGAATGTACCACGTAATCTAGATACATATTCCAAGATAATGAACACTCCAAGTACTTTCATCAGCCTGTTATTTCAAACTTCTTTACCCAGCTTCTACCTGTTACAAGAATCCCATGTCTCACAGTCTACGAAGCATTAATCAAAAAGCAAAACGCAGTCGATTAAACTAGATGGTACTGCAGCTTTACGTAACCAGAGCGACGAGCGAACTGGAGTGCGCTCCAAATAGAGAAGAAAGCATCCTAAGCATGCAGTTTCTCGATTTTACAAACGTCGAGCGTGCCTCGTCGGAAGCCGCTATTAGCGCGGGCAGAGTGACGAGATAAAACGAACGTCCGCCAATAAATAACTGCCCTGCTAAATATTCAGGCGCGCCAGTTTCTCGTAAGTTAACATAATTGGTTAACAGAGCAAGTATCGGCGCACTCAATCTTAATTGGATGTTACAGCCCTTTCGTGGCCGCTTTATGCCTAGTCATTTGTAAAAGAGGCTTACCTACTACGAAACCAGTGGTACCCTACGCGGACCGGTTTGCCCATCGAGACATCGTCTCGTCTCCTAAGACCATAGTTTGCGCGGCACGGATAATTTCGAACCTTCCATTCCCGCGTTCCATGCGCGTCAGGATCTCAAGGAACCCGCAGCGCTGAGATACCTATATGCACGCACAGCCACTGTGCGCGTGTATAAATCTCACTTCACGCCTGGCCTCTCCCTACTACATCAATCTGCTTGAATTCTGACCTATCGGCTTTGATTTACTCTGGTGTATTGGATAGTGCAGCTGCTGGCACCAGACATATTGGACAGAGACTACTATTTATCGCCCAGCAAGTCAAAGAATGGTAAAATAATGCTACATCGTGGTACAACTAGGAATGATAAACATAGGGTGGATGTCCCGATTACTATCAGTGTCCCTGTTACTGCCACTTTATCTAGAGACGCGGTAGCGTCTCGACGCCAATTACAGGAAAGACACCCTGTATATGTCGACTGTCCCTACCGCTATCATTTACTCGAGAAACGGCTACTCCAACCTAACCTGAAACTTATTCCATTAATATCAAATCACGCCTGCAATTTTTTCTAAATTTAAAGGCATTTTTCTTATGTAAACCGCATATAAGCTGTCGAATAAGACCAAATTCAATAAAATCGGTACACGCATAACAGACGATATCGTAATATCGTCTCATGAATCTGTCGGAAAAGGTAAGATTTTTTTTGATTTTCTTCTTCTTCTTCTTCAAGAAATTTTTCGTCAAACATAATACGTATATACGCGTTACACGCACACCTTCAGCCAAAATGATACTAACACATGTTTCGTTCATCAATCGCTATCTTCACTATGCAATCTACTCCAATACGCGTTACACGCACACCTTCAGCCAAAATGATACTAACCATGTTTCGTTCATCAATCGCTATCTTCACTATGCAATCTACTCCAAATTTTGACAGCTTACAGTCGGATTATAACCTGACGGGTGTCAAATAAGGTAGGTTGTCAAAATTCCAGATGCCACGTGTTTTTGCAAATATGTATGTAGGTAAGTATATCGTTGTACCATTGAGTTGCAACCATAACCCATAACCACAAATTCTAACGACTTGAAATCAGCCTGTAACCACAAATCAAATCAATTCTCAATCGATATGGAATACATATACCTATGTAGAGAAAAGGGGAGAAGACGAAGAAGCGAAGTGAAAAAGAGAAATAAAGTTAATTTTCATTCGTTACTTTGAATGAATGTACTGTACACAAAGTACTATACATATAAAATACATATAGATCGGCAATGCAGTGCGCATGGTTTCATTTCGTAGTTGTTAAACTTACGTAGAATTTATCCTTAATCAAAAAATAAATAAAGTACACTCGCTGAGCTGCTTTGCGCTATTCCGAGTATTCCAAGTATATATACCTTACAAAAAGTAAAAAAATTACGCCAAGTACATGAATTATCTTTGTAAAAAGAAGTGAGATCCCCATAAAAAAACTTCAAAAAAGTAAAAAATACGCCAAGTACATGAAACAAATAAATCACAAAAAAATAGAAGAAAATATACAATATAAAAAAAGATGTGAAATCAAAATGTGCTGCAAGTACATAAAGGTGCTTTCCAACTGCGCTTAAGATGACACAACTACATATACACAGCTAAAATGCTGTGTTCATACATTCCCCATTACTCATATCGCGGTCATTTTAATAATTTGTGCAGATAAAATCTCTACATCTAGACATTTGCCTAGATGTCCGCGGCCTGGAAGTCAAATACTTGGCGTGGCCAGGCAAGGTATTCTCAGATCATCAATACCCATACCATCCCTCTCGCAGGCTTTCAGATAATTTGTCAATTTAAAACTCTGACAATATGAGTACATTTTCATTATATTGCGTTTTAAAATAATTTCAAGATCATTCATCGACACCGATACCTTTCCTCTCACAAGCTTTCGGATAATTTGTCAATTTAAAACTCTAAAAATATGAGTACACTTTCATTATTTTGCATTTTTAAATAATTCATATTCACCGACAGATTGACCTTGCCTGGCCACGCCAAGTATTTGACTTCCAGGCCGCGGACACCTAGGCAAATGTCTAGATGTAGACATTTTATCTGCACAAATTATTAAAATGACCGCGATATGAGTAATGGAATGTATGAACACAGCATTTTAACTGTGTATATGTATGTAGTTGTGTCATCTTAAGGGGTCTCCCTAGTGTGACGCCTGGAAAATAGGGCAACATTTGGGAATTTTTTTAAAGGAAATGTACTTGATATTGCAGTTTCAAACTTTGGAGTATTTATTCAGTTACATTTGGGCAATGTACTTAAATTTTTTGAATCATTAGTGATAATTATATTATATGTTTGAAGGATTATAATGAGGAGCTCGCAAATAAATGGCGATCATGATCCCGGCTGTCATGGTCATCTGAAATAAAAAACACAGTTATTTTCTTAATCTATATGAACGCAGCTAAGGTTTGAACTAGAACGAAAATATAAAATCACAAAATACAAAAATGCCAGCACTTTAAAGAAAATTATTTTTTCGCGCCGAAAAAGTGATCAGTTTTTTGAGCTGCGAAATTCGAATTTTGCATATAATGACTTCATTCTAGTTCAGGTTCTAACAGAACACGCAGTGAATATATATGTTAAGTTTTAAGTCGTTTAGTAGACTAGTTTTTGAGATATCGTGATCGCCGCGCCAAAAATGTCGTTTCGAGTAAAATGCTCACTTTGCTCACTTCTGCTGTTTTGCTCGAGAGTCTACGATGCACTGAATCACACCAGCTATAACACTTGGAAGGGCTCCTTTAGCACAGAAGGGGACGGTACAGGTAGCCAGATCATAGGTAGCTCTGGAGGTAACGGTTTTTCAATTAAAAAGTGTCGATACAAGCGTTGAGGGCTCCGATTCATACCTGCGCGCCTGGTCGCGCGCTACCTTTCATAGCTCACAGCGTTGCCAAAGTTTCGAAGTCAGCTATAATATTTTAGGAATATGTTTTTAAGATGTTGAACTTTCAGAAAACGCAAAAAAAAAAATCGATTTTTTTAAACCGTCACACTAGGGAGACCCCTTAAGCGCAGTTGGAAAGCACCTTTATGTACTTGCAGCACATTTTGATTTCACATCTTTTTTTATATTGTATATTTTCTTCTATTTTTTTTTGGTGATTTATTTGTTTCATGTACTTGGCGTATTTTTTACTTTTTTGAAGTTTTTTTATGGGGATTTATTTTACTTAATAAAAATGCAACGTATAAAGAATAGTGTAGGCTATAATAATAAGAAGAACAGTCCCAAGTTAATGATAATTTTTTTTTTACACTATTCTTTATACGTTGCGTGTTTATTAAGTGAAATAAATGAAGTGGCAGTAATAGGGACATTTACCCTAGTAACGAAGTTATCGTTAAAACGCTGTCTAGTGGTTTTAATTCTGTTTCAATAGTAATCAGTAATCACGTTAAATTCGCGACGAATGATGGCATTATAAAAATAGTTTAGTAAAATAAAATTTCTATTGTGACCATGCAATCCTCTTTAGGGATTGCTTTCAGCAGCAATGGGAGCAGCGAATTTACTGCCTTCGTTTGATGAGCGAATGCACTTCCAGCTAATATCGTCTCCTTCTTTCAATGGTAGCGATTGTTTCACGTCCGAGAGAAACCCCCCGCGTTACTTCCGTGAAAATCGTTGCGCTAGAAACCCGACAGACGACTGACCCACCTGGAAGTACCTTCGACCTTTCTGCGAGAGCTGCAGCCCACGATTGCACAACATCCATCGACAATCATGACCGAGGGTACTATCCCGATCTGTTCCACTTCCGTCGGTAAAACCTGCACGCTTCATGGAACCACGAAATTCCTCGATAAGAAGCCTGCACTTCTTGTAAATGGTTTCCACCATTCACTGCTTTCTTCCTCACTAGTTGCCGTTTCAGCCAACCAGTTTTCGATAACGAGCAGTTGATGCTACGAAGATGCTGCGTGTAATTGGAAAATATCGGGGGCTAAAATTTCTCGCGGTACTATGGAATTTAGGAGAATTCTACTGGTGCCGGAATATCGAATAAAGTTCGTCGTAAGGTCGTGTAAAGGAAAAAGCACGCGTGTGACCAGCGAAATGCAAATCTATGCAATTTCGTCTCTAGCGGAAGACATTCTTGCGTACCCTCCAATGGCAAGTCGACTTTCCACGGCAGTTTCCAGGAGACCATTGGTCGCGATGGAAACCTGTTGGGCGACTAACCTACCTGGCACTACCTACGACCTTCTCGTAACGCAGCGGTGCACCTCTGGTTGCACAACTGCACTGGCTCATTTTTCCATACTTCCGATCCTGATGACTAAAACTTCAAACGCGATTCCTGCGCCATTGCGAATGCCATTCGCAATGATTAATTACAGGGGGGAAAAATATATATTTCTATAGTTGAATACATTCTCAATATGTACAATGCAGAAAGCCCCATTAAATTATCTGTGGTAGTTTTCCTTTAATTAATTCCTAAAGATTACCCATTGTTACGGGCTCTAGACCGGAACATCCCCTCCTTAAGCTTTTTCATACGAGATTGTCACGCGGGCGAATTCATGTTGCGCGCCAAAGCATACGCTGGACGAACACGGCGTCTGTACCGTCTTTTGTTTTCCTGGCGTTCACTACGCTGACTTCAAGCAATTTGCTGTTCTGTTCTTTTCCGTCCATGAGACGCGTGAGCTATGTAAGCTACTGAATAATAATTCTTTTTATACTTTTCAACCAACACTTTTCTGCAGAGCGCTTATATTCCTCAACTCTTGTTACCAATTCTTGTGAGGCCTCCTGAATTCAGAAACTACCAACCACCATAATGTACTGTTGCGCACACACAATCGTTGTACGATGCTCGACGTCGACTCTACTTACGACGCTGTTGGTCCCAAACGCTGGCTCCTACCGCCTACGTTCCCTGAAAATACGTCGAATGGAAAATCGCGTAGGATTGTCGTTCACGGAGGAGCCCGTGAACGCGAAAGATCACGCGGCACAGCGAGAAAGTTGCTTTCGCTCGGCTCCCCGAGAGGAGATCGAGCGGCCGGCCACTTCTCGTAGGCATTAAAACGCGGCGCACCGTAAGTCCCAGGGCCGTAATCGATGCAGGCTCTCGGCCAAATTCTCGTCAGCAATCTCCTCTGCCATCGAAACAGGGCCTTCCGACCACCGCTCCTCTACCACAAGCGTCGAAACTTGGTTTCGGTCGACGCGGACGGCGACGACTTCCTCAATTTTACAAGCGAAAGCCGCGCCGATCGGTCTTTACGGCGCACTAAATGGAAACAGGGGACAGAGATTTTGCTCGAGATAAAGCGCATAAAGTGGGCGGGAATAAAAAAGTTCGCGAGGAACCACGGACACTCGACATGGAGTTTATCGCGCGATAACGAGCAGTGCGATTCCATTAGCGAACTTACGAACTGGAACGAACAGCGACAAACAGTATCGAGAATCGGAGCTCGTGCGAGGACGAAAAACTTTCGGGGCGACGTTTGGGATTCTAGGGAGCAGGGCAATGGGAAAGACTTTTCTGTTTCCCTTCATTGAACTGTAGGAACGTAATTATAGGTACTTGCTATTGATACTACATACGTGGTCTGTATGTCTGTTGGAAATCGAGAAGGTACCTACTGTGTGAGAGCTTTAGGAAGTTGAAAGTTTCGAGTAATTTTTATATTATACTATACTGGCTTTTGTCTTTTTAAGAAATAACCAGGGAATATATTATATACCCCTGCGTAAATTATTCTAAATTCAAACGCAATGGAAAAGTTTCCCCTGTGCTTGTACTTAATGGAAATATTTAGATGTGTTTCTGAACACTCAACTTTTACAAAGCATAAGTTTCATTATTCACCAGTCATGCTTTCCCTTAAACGGCTTAAACGCTACTATATGTATGTATATACCTACACTGAATTCCGTACCAACGTTAATGAACCTCGCGCGGATGACCACAAGTCACGAACAAATTAGCTTGAAAATTCCCCCGCTGACAATGTGAGAGTAAAACACCGTGCTGGAGTAAAAGTAACTTTCAGATACCTAGATATTCGGAGCAAGAGATCGGTTGTGTACGGCCCTGTTCGTATCTCTCGCGAAGTACTCGCTATCGAGCGCACGGCCAGGCCACGTTCCTTATTATTTCCCATTAAGGCTGGATGTTCCTCTTGCCCTCAAAAGAGAGTTCCCCGTCCGACGACCCGCGGCATTTAAAAGCAGACGGTGGTATAAAATTTCACGGGATTCGGGGCGACTCGTGATAAGCCCTAATAGTCCTCCCTCCCCATCGCCCTATACAATTTTCCCAGAGAAGGAAGGAATTCAAAACGGACGACGCCTGCGGAGTCGGGACGACCCTCGTCCCTCCTGCGCGACTAACTGGAAGGATCTTTAGATCTTGGGTGGGGGCTCTCTTTACCCGCGAATTTACGCGGTCCTTTCTGCACCAACGGGTGCATTACACTTTGATTCGTTCGACGTAATGGGCTGAATTAACGCTCGGACCACTCTCGTCTGTACCCCTCTACAACTTTACAACTTTTCAGTCACTTTTGTGACTCGTGACAGATATTTCGGACAAATTGAAATATTTTATCCCCTTTTTATATTTATTGAAAAAAGTGAGCGATACCCCTGCCAAGTGAATATACAATACTGTACGCTATCTTACGGGGGCATTTGAACTTTATAACGCTTTGTGATTCGACAGTTCTGTACTCTGTAGTCCCAGTTGTGCCAACCAAATATGCTATAAATCGCAAAATCACAAAAAATGGACATTCCTCGTTTTTTACCCCTCATTTTAACCCTTTTATCACTTACACCCCCTGGAGAAAATAACGAGTGATTTTTTATTAAAGGGAAAATAAGTTCAATGCCACCAGCTTCGCTAGTGTAGTCAATTTTTAATAGTGTACTTCGCGTACTTGTTATGAGCCACGGGAGAGATTATAATTTTTTTTCTTGTATCCCTACCAAAACGAAGCAACCTGGCTCGCTTGAAATGATAAATCAGTTGCCAGGAAGATTCAGATACGGAAGTAAAGTTCCCACGAATAAGCGACACTGTCGATGCTATTCATTCTGGAGTGAAATTCGCCCCACAACTTTTACCAAGTATGTGATAGTATACAATAGGTAGCTGGAAAACTGGGAACTCGGTAAAACAAACAACGCCACGGCACGTTAACTTTCGATGGATTCGATTCGTGTTTGGAAACTGATAAGCTTATAAAGGAAAAGTTCAGCTCATTTGCAGTTTGAACAACGCGGACGATCCTGCACCCCAAGTATGTAATGTAGAAAATAATAATACAACCAAAACAAGTGAATAGAAGCTACTGTAACAATACCAAATAATGAGGTGTCTCATTACTGAACACTGAGAATGTACCTAATTGTATAATACAAGTAGTTTTGATTACTCCTGTCCAAATATGAGTATTTCATTTTCTAAGTGTGAAACAGTAAGGAATAATATTATTCACTAATAACACTTAAATTGTATAGACTTCGTGTACCGATTAACGAAATCCTCTATCTATATAGGTACTTTGCAATTCATTTCTTCAACATCTACGCGAACTAAGTACATGAACGGCTGTTATTGTCACGCTGCCATTACTTTTTACACACGTTTACGTGCAATTAAAGCATTACTCTTTTATATTTCCCTTATTAGGGATAACTGCGGAAAAATTTTTCTAAACCGCAGAAAGTATGCAATTAAACTCGTGTCGAGCGTACACGTAAAAGGTGCCTTCACGGTGTAATGCTTTTTTACGAGTATCGCGAATGCCCTTGCGGAAAGTAAAGTAAAGATCATTTTCTCCATTAACGCGACTGGTATACTTTGAATAAATTGTTCGAATCCTTTGCTTCCCATTGGACATTAACTTTTTATTCGAAAAGCTTACGAGTTTTCATTTACCAGCACGAATTGGAAAGACTTTTATCAAAACAGCCGATTTGTGTCTTGGAAGTTCTGTGGAACGTTGATGCGACAAATCCAGTTGTCAAACAAGGCAGCGGCGACCGCGTGTCAGCGCGGGAAATGAGAACAGCATGCAATTGGCCACCTGGACTCACGGAATGCTGTCTTCCGTGAGGCAGAAATTAGGTCGATCAACTTTCGACTCGCGATCCCGCAAAGAGCGCGGATCGAGATCGTCTTGAATTTTAGGAATTCGCCTCTCTAAGAAGCAAGTGAAACGGAATGAACATTTTCCAGCAGAGCGAGCATTCAGTTTTCAGAGTTGAATAAGAAGTAGACTCTAAAGCAAATGTGAGGAGAACCGGGCCAAGAGATTGATTCCACGGGAGGCGTTGTTGCAATTGAGAAAATTACACGGGGATAGTAGAAAATTCGCTCGACGACTCAAGCTTATAAAAATGAGGAGCATCTAGCAGGTTCTATATGAATATGGAGTAAAGTAACATGCATGATATTTTCTCAATGATTTTGTTACTGATCGGAAGAGAACCTGGTATATGTAGAAAGAAACATATAGAAAAGTGTATGATCTGATGGATGGAGAAAGTTTCGCGACTTCTCCTTAAAAAGGCAAGAAGGATTCTTTATTGGGAGGTCAGGCGAAACGGATATTTTTCAGCCATCTTTTCGTGGCCTAAAAACGGACGGAAGTAGTTTGGTGGAAGTAGTTTTGCTGGGATCGAGCTGGATTTAGTAGGAAAGATCGGCGCGAAGGCAAGCTGAAAGTTCGATCGGTATCTGGGAATGAGTTTGAGAAAGATGGTGGAGAAGCATGGCAAAAAGAGCAGCGACGAAAGTTCTTCCATGGGCGGAAACAAAGAGCTAATGCTTCACTTCCGAATTGCCTTCGAGCAGTTTATATCAGCTCAGGATATGACTCACGGGCGGATTTCATACTCCAAGGAGGATATTGTATTATTTGCTACGGTAAGTAACGAATCTGGTTACCTTATCTTGACATTGATAAAGTGTATTTTACCGCTGTCTGGTTTTTGGTGGGAGAAAATCAGACCTGTTTTAAAGAGACCCAAATTTCGTACATAGTTTGGCAATTAAATTACAGGATTGAGTTCATTATGCGCGCTTAAAAGGACGCAGGAATAAATTAATAAAAACTGAAAGAATTTCTTCGAAGAGAATGGAAGCTGCTTTCCCTTTAAGGGGGGTCACTCAAGTGAAAATAAACTACCAGTTATTTTACAGATAAAAATTTGGAAATATGTATTTCCATATTATTTTTTACGCTGAAATGAATTATGTAAGAATTAATGCAGTGACATTTTTTTTCTTCAAAAATTTAAAAAAAAATTTCGAAAAAATTATTCGATTTTAAAATCCATACCTTTATTTCTGTAGAATTGTATACAAAGAC
Organism: Andrena praecox; assembly: GCA_963932275.1. Taxonomy (NCBI): domain Eukaryota; kingdom Metazoa; phylum Arthropoda; class Insecta; order Hymenoptera; family Andrenidae; genus Andrena; species Andrena praecox. The sequence goes on from OZ010732.1 coordinate 51,517,083, forward strand.
TGCAAAAAAAATTTCAGCGCGAAAACTTCATTTTTGTCCGAGTTATAAAGTTTTTATGTTTTGGCGTAGTAATACTAAAACGCTCCTGCTCCGTACGTTGGACCGACCAAAATGAACTACCAGTTATTTTACAGATAAAAATTCGAAAATATGCATATCCATATGATTTTTTACGCTGAAATGAATTATGTAAGAGTTAATATAGTGACAATTTTTTTTTTCAAAATTTAAAAATAAAATTTCGAAAAAATTATTCGATTGTAAAATCCATACCCTTATTTCTGTAGAATTGTATACAAAGACTGCAAAAAAAATTTCAGCTCGAAAACTTCATTTTTGTCCGAAATATAAAGTTTTTATGTTTTGGGGTAGTAACTAAAATTATCCCGTAGACCCAATTCCGGATCAATGGGAGCGGGAAATTGGAACCCTATTATTCCACCTTTCTATCGTATAAACAAGAGCCCGATGTAGAACAATTACAGTTTCCTTGGGGTGAGAAGAAAGGTGGAAAGATTTCATTTTCCTCTTGAAAACTCCATTTCAAGAGAACGCCGAGCAAGAATAGTGCGAGTCGAAGAAAGAACGGAAGATCGAGTCAGACGCTTAAAAGCGACGGAAGTTCAACATTCGATTCAAAACTCGCTAGTCTCCACTAGTCTCCAGCCACTGTGAAAAAGGAAAGTCGAAAACACGGAAGCGGATCGACGGAAACTAACGAGAAAATCGTCTGATACTTATCGAGCCGCATCTTTTACTTTAATTAGGGCGTCCAATTTTATTTATTAGGTATACGCGCTCGCTTTCAAATTTGAATCTGAATTCTATTAAATTGCAAATTGCTTCTTACATAAACGAATTTGCAACACGTTTGATCTGTATCTGAATCGTCACGATTCTGTACAGTATTTCTAAATGATGAGAGGTTACGAATTCATTGCTGTTCAATGAGTTCTTTGCTATAAAACACTTCTTATCGCAGCTTACTATGAGAATTTAGAATAATTGATTGAAGTAATAATCCCATCGCGTGATTACCAATGAAATCGTATTCACTTTCAGGTTCTTTTGGCGAAATTGCGATCCCCGAGCTACATCAAGATTTTCGTCAAGGTACGCTGCGATTTAAGGTAATAATGTTACGCACTTACAAACTTGTTCCGAGGCCATGAAAGCGGAAGCGCACGTTCTGATTTACTCGGAGGGGAATCGAATAAAAATCACGAAACGAATTAACGCTCTCCGAGGGAACGTGTGGAGAGTGACCTCCGAATTAAAAAGGTGCGAATTAGGTGTCTGATAAATGCGTGACAAGATGCCGATGCCGATGCCGATGCCGATGCCGTTGCCGTGGTGATAATGAAGTGAATCACGCTACCTAATTCTGGGTGTGACCTCACACATTAACAATAATTTTAGAGTACTGGCAGTAATTGGGGTATTTTTTTAAGCAATCTGTGATACTGCAAACAAATTTCACACGTTGTCCCATTTTCTACATTGTGTAAGTGAAGAATGTAACTTACCTACCACTATCAGATATTAAAAACCAATTTATCAACATATCCAATATTTTCTTAAATAAAAGTCACTTCGTGGCAGGTAGCAAACAATACTCTTATCTTCGAGATTAACCATGAGTCAGAGGTAAATAATAAGACTGTTCCAAAGAACTGTGTTAATTATACATAGTGTAGATACTATTTTCTTAACCACTTTGTGCATCTGAAAAGTGTATAATACGCCAAGGAATATCCTTCCTGGAAATCCAAGTAGAAAAATACGAGATACCTCGTTCCACGAAGCGAATGCGTTAATTGCAAACGCAGGTAGCAAGAACCGATAAGGCTCAGTTTAGATATCGCTCACCACATTGCGACACTCATCGATGCTTTCTCAATCTCCGACAAGTTCATTGTCTGTCTACCCAACCATCCGTCAACAATTACATTACATCTATTACCAAGCACACTTACGATGTCGATAAATAATTAACGATGGCACGGTAACGCGCAGAACCGCAGCCGTTGATAAAAAATCTCATAAGTCACGTAAAGGTGAAAAAGAAGTAGCTTGGACTAAGAGGATTCGAATCTATCCTTCCACTCTACCGTTAATTCCCCACATCCCCGGAGTCACTGCCTTCGATCACGGCTTTAACGATGTTTATAGAAGTGCACTATGATTTTACAACCATTAAGACGGGACCGCTTTGAGGAGAAAGGGGGCAGTACGACGATGAAGAGTCTGGGACGATATCCAGGGGGAGATGTATTGAACAGAATGGAAACGAAGAAAGATAGAGTGAGAGCAAACAGAGATTCCATCCACAGCGCCCAGTTCGAGATGGTCGCTCATAAATATTCATACGGGATTCCTGAATTCCTGAAGCCAGGAAAACATCCATTCCTGCGGGGGCGCGCGCGCGTGCCCCCGTGCATTCGGCAATTTCGCCGACGACGAATGTAAAAAGAGCAGCACCGGCCCTCCGGGCCCGGCATGATTTCAACGATGAAGAGAAACGAGGGAAATTACCATAGGCCAATTTCTGATCGCTTGTAACGTCGGCAGAGAAAAGTAGTATTCCTCCAGAAATCTCCACTACAATTTATTCTACCGTCGATTCACTGGCTTACTTGTTTAATGATACACTTGTTCAATACAACACTTTCAAATCGGAAAATGACGTATAGTTCAGTGGTGTTGAAATGAAGAATTTATTCAATTTTAAGAATCACGAATTTTTCTATTTTTCTAAGGTTTTATGATATGTAGTAGGTATATGTATGTATAAACTTAATTTCAAGTTTGGTATGTTTGGAATACAAAGGGTTACGTGGAAATGTAATAAGGGGGATGTACAGGTATAGTGGTAGGTATACATCTGAGGAAACGGGATAAAAATTTGTTGTACAAACGTTTTATCGTTTCTCATTATGGAAATGTGGGTTGAGAGGCATTTTGTGTAGTGGAATTTGATTGAGTCGTTAAAATCTTTACCGCAATGAAACTAATCACTCCGCGGGAAGGAAGGAATGTAAGAAAATGTGATAGTAATTACCAGAATTTTTTATAAGATTTATGCCGTCTACTAATTTAAATACACATCGTTTCAGAAGTTCCCACGAAAAGATTTCCAATATAGCCTCTCACAGTGGAATTAAATATATTCTCAATATAAAAAAGGAAGAAAAGGTACTTTTATGAATAAGAAGAAACTTAGATGGTAAGAAAGGTTATTGATTTATCAACAGATCTCGTTGAAATTATTTGAATAAGTTATATTAATGCTGAACTTAATTGGAAAACACTTTACTATCTTTCCCTCGCAGACTGTGAGACTGTAGAGTGTAGAGTATTGGGTAAACACCACCGACAGAAATGATTAAAAACGAACGACTAAATAACTGTGGCATCTTTTTCAAGAGTCCCTGCGATATTTTCGATCGTTGCATCGATAACGCTAGCAGCATTAAGCTTTCGAGGAGCGTAGCCTGTGTGCGTGCCGCGTGGCTGTAAAGAGATTCGAGTTACGACAATCGAGTGGCGTACCACTTCGTGTTTGCCAAACAACGCGCGCAATGACGCGTCGTAAAATTTATCTTAGTATTTTAATGCCGATGGAAAGCACCGTTCGGCGAAGCTTGTGACAAATCGCTCGAGTACCGTTCCACGTAACTGTATTTCCACAAAAGAAAAATTTCTCACGCGCTGACCCGTAAAAATATTCCATGCTTCTTGTTCGATTTCCTTCTTTCTTTCCTTCGCAATGCAAACGACCTGTGAATAAAGCGCTCGCGAGCATTTGCAAGATTGTCGATCCAACAGTAGGTACAAGCAATTCCGTTGTAGTTTGTTTTAAATTACACCTAGCTCCGCGAACACTTTAATATCGTAATATCCCAAAGTCGTTTTCATAAATAAAATCTTTGAACTTTCCTTCTATGAAATAACAGAGAGAGATTTAGCTTGCTTTTATTTGAGCAAAGGGGAGCCACACTCGCTCCCTTTTTCCCACAGACACGAGTATCAATCTTTCCATTTCGATCTCGTATTCCAACGTATGCAGAATCGGGTGTCGTGGTGCAGAAAGCAAACCGAATGTTATATCCTCCGTATTTACACACTCATTCGTCGCATTCTTTTGTTTGCCCCCGACGAGAACCTCGATTCCCTCCGAATTTCAAGGAAAATATATATCCGCTATCCGCCGATAGATGAAACAGAAAAAGAAGAATGCGGGAGGGGGATAAATTCGCGAATCACTGGGGACAAAAAGTAGCGGGCAGAACAAACAGAACGTAATAAAACCGGAATTCAAATGACCTCATCGAAACAAATCTCTCGAATACATATATTCCGTAGAATTCACGGAGCGAGCCGTCCACGGCCATTTTGCCCCTCTATCGCTGCTCGCCAATCTTATTTTCTCGCGTTTCTGCTTTTCATTCGACTCTAGCCGGACAACAATTCATCCAGCGCGGCGCGGCGCAGCTTGGCATTGCGCTGAGAAATTTGCATGAGGAGGCGCGCTCGCAGGCACGGCCATCTTTTACATAAAGGCAAATTTATAATTGGCCGCGGGCCAACGTCTGCAACGTTTGTCCCCGTTCGATCGTGTAATGCCGCCACGAATTTTGATTTCAATCGGCACGTCCCGCGTACGAGAGCGTCACACGAGAGCGTGCTCGCGATATTTACGAATGAAAGCGCGTAGACGGAATGATAGTAGGTACTTTGAACCCACGGGGTGTTAAAGAAAAAGGTTTAAAACTTACAGGGTAAATAGTAAATTCACTAAATTCAGTTAAAAATGCTTGGGAGTTTAGATCGAACATTCGAGATTGTCAGAGTTGTTGAGCATTCTCCCTTTTAAAAAATGAGGCCATGCTTCATTCTTTAATAATAAAAATGGTATAAAATTTTAACACGATTACTAATATCTGTAATAAGAATATCTAAGGGGGATGTGAAATTTTCGTTTCTCAAGATGGTTTGATCGCGAGAAAGATATACAGTTAAGTAACTTTTCGTTATCATCTTTTGATTGTATAAAGTACCATCATCGTGTGTTTTAAAATACCTACATTTTTTTTAAACGAATACCAAACCAAAAATAACTCAACACAGCTGAGGCTATACCAAGATTATAATAAAAAAAGGTTACTGTGTTAGTCCTGTTCTTGAAACCTTTCCTTCCCATATAAGATGAATGAGTAGAAATGGCAGTATACGATCAGACACACAAGTCACTGTTCTCATCGTGGATCCATCTAATCCTAACATACGCCACCAAATTATCTTCACAACGAACATCACTTGAATATTAAACATAACATTGGAATTTCCTCTTTGCAACAAGAATTGAAGATTCTACTTCTACTTCCTTACTTTTGCATTACAACTTCGATTATGTATGATCAATTTAATCGCCAGGAAATTAACTACCAACGCAGGTGTTTTAAAAACATAATCTCTAACGAGCGAAACTAGAATTATATTAAATAAGAATACAATAGCTGTTTAAATGTACTTTCAAACTATGTGCATTGTTTTAAACGCAGAATTAATCTCAGAGATCGCGAGGATAAACTCCTTATGTAACAGTGTAACAATTATTAACTGGAAAATTCAACGCATCATTCGGTGATTTAAAAATTCAATAATACTTTATTTAACACTAGCACTGAACAATGTAGAACTGAATCATACGCTGCACCACACCAGGCGATGCTGTTCGATATAGACAGGGAAGACCGACAATAAACTTGATTAATCTGGTCGGATTAAGATAAGATAAACGCTCGCCGTGTCATTAGGAAAAATTAAGCCTTTGAAGCACATTACCCACGAACACAGATAAAAATCTTTATTCTATTATTAATATCGTCGAATCGAAGTGCCAAAGAAATTGGATCTGCTTTACCGGGGTGACATTTACGCGGTGTATTTAGAGTTCCCAGCAGGAGTGGACAGGTGTTTTCGCTTTTTTTTTAAACGTGTGTCTGTTCAGCAACTTCACTGTGACAATGTCAGCTGCAAGTCCGCTCTCAACGTAGACACATTACTCGAAAACCGTGGCTGCTTCTACAATTAATAGCTAGGAACGCCTGACACATCTGGATCGCGCGAGCGCAGAAGTATTATAAACGCTGAGAAATCAGACACAGACTTCTTGTATATCACAGCAAATGTTTTTTAAGGCAAACATTGAAGTTTATGGAGCAGCATTGAAACGTACAAGAAACTAGGTAGTAATCATTCAATTCATTCCAGTCGCAAAATTCAGTAGTAAAGAAACTTTTTTTCACCTCACAAGAACTTCTGATTTCTCAACTAACCCAATACACCTCTATTCGTCGTAAACAAATACCAAGATTTGTTAAAAAATTCATTGCACTTTTTCCATGGACACTACAAATTCATTTAATTCAAAGCCAATAAAATTAAAATCCCAGGCAGGCCAAGTGACCAAGTCAAACTGGGCAGAACACATCTCGGATTGAAACTAAATACAATCCTCAACTATGCAAAAGCAGTGATTAGCACTTCGCTTAGGCTACATGGAGCCTCTGAAATTATAAAACATCGCTACACTGGCATCGATCAAAAGAGCTGATATCAAATCAATATTGCTTTCCACTGGCCAATTCCAGCTGCAGAAAATCCTCTTTAGCTCCTGCATTTAATGGAGGAGGTAGAACTCGCCGGTCCACGCTGATCTGTAGTTGTTATCGGTGATACGGCGCGCGGCGGCGGCGGGTTAATTTACAAGCATTCCAGGTGCAATCGATCAAAAAGGAAGAAGAAGTAGAGAAAAAATCGATGCAACCATCGTGGAGGAATTTGTCGGCGGGTCTGTAACCACTCGCCACGGTATGCAGTCGCAGAACTCGGTATCCTCGCCCTTAATTGGCCGTTTCTAGTTCCCTTCTCTGTCTATCTATATCCTTCTCGAATGACGACAATGTGCCTCGCTGCGATAGCGCGTAGCTCGCGGTATGCACATCGATTCCGATTCCGATTCCGATTCCGATTCCGATTCCAACTCCACCCCGCCCCTCTAACGCCCATGAAACAACCATTACCTGTGGAATATCACGTCTCGGATTACGATTCGGCCAAGTCGCGCCAAGGATTTATGCAATTCGCTGAAACGAAAGAGGACGGGAATTTTCGAGGATTCCTGGCGCGTTTACTTTTGCCTGAGGAGAACCGGCCACGGTGTAACAGACAAGAACGAAATGCCTGTTACATTTCTATGGGAAACGTTACTACAAAGTGTAATCACGAGGTTACGGAGTCGTAATTGTTTAACGCTCGGTTTATAACATATACGGCATCAGCAAGGTATAAAACGGGTGATGTTAATGCGTTTCAACATTAAATTAATCCAAGCTACATCGTCACAGCGGGAAAGCCTTGCGTTTGGAATTCTGCACCGGGCGTATTACGAGGGATGCATTTCCACCGTGTTAGCTCATAAGCTCATTATTATTTAATAATAAGCTCTTTGTTTTACCACGGGCCAAATGAATTCTCGTGCCATTACCTACATTTGGATCCATTAATCCCAAATTACAACTGCAATTTGATAATCAGAAAGGGAAACAATTGTATCCGTTAATGTAACTACCTCAGCTAAGTTACACTGCCCGAATCATTTTCGATGCATTACGTTAATCGATGCTTTTGCAGAAACAAATTCGAGGGGAGCTAGCTAGAGGAAGGTTAACGACCTGTCGAAATTATTCTTCCGCAGGGAGCAGCGCGAATCTCGCGGGAACACGACTCGGGCGGTATCGCTTGCGCGAAACTTTTATCATTCGAAAAAATACGCTTCTATGCAGGCCTTTCTCACGCACTTGAGGTGGCCGTAACGAAGCAGGACGCGCAGAATTCTAGGAAGATAGGGAAACTCGATAAGTACCGTTGGAAAAAAGAGATTCAAAGGATAAGGCAAATGGGGAGAGGAGTGAAAACGAAGGCCCGCGCGTTTCCCTCATTCACGTGGCACACTCGGCGGGATCATAGCGCTTCATTACTATTTCTATCTCATTAGCGGTGTGTAAAATACCGGGACGCGAGATGCGTTTGAGTGTCTGGTTCCTTCAGACGCGCGCGTCTCAATAATCGGACCCGTCTAACTAACGACGTCGCTGGGGTCATATTAATGGGAGATAACGAAAAAAAATTATCCACGATATTAACCACGGGCAGAAACAGCACCGGCTCCTCGACAACGAGCCGCCAGCAGCATCGATATTTTATCGAAATTGCATCGAGATTTCATTATTAGCTATTCCCCAGCCGGGCACGAATGCACGCGCGCCACCTCCCCCACTATCAAGATTTTACGACGCGAGACTTGTTTTTCCGATAGACTGAGCCGCGATATTCATTTTTACCCATCTGGCTGCCACTTTTTTCCACTGCCTACACGAAAATTCAATTATCTTATTCTTATATATGATCTTTTCTACTGGACTTGCAAGAACTTGTTCGGTTTAAATGTCTCTATGTATTTTTAGTATAATATTCAACTGAAATTTAGATTCTGGGATGTTTATAGACAATGGCTTCAACTGCCTTGCTCGGAATTAATTATGTAGCAGAACCTGTTCACAGCTGGTGTCCATTTGTTAAGGGGGGTCACTCGAGGGAAAATGAACTACCAGTTATTTTACAGATAAAAATTTGAAAATATGTATTTCCATATTATTTTTTACGCTGAAATGAATTATGTAAGAATTAATACAGTGACATTTTTTTTCCAAAATTTAAAAAAAAAATTTCGAAAAAATTATTCGATTTTAAAATCCATACCCTTATCTCTGTAGTATTGTGTACAAAGACTGCAGAAAAAATTTCAGCTCGAAAACTTCCTTTTTGTCCGAGTTATAAAGTTTTTATGTTTTGGCGTAGTAACGAAAACGCTCCTGCTCCGTACGTTGGACCTTCTTCTTCTTGAAATGCCTGTTCTCTTCGTGAATGTGCAGTTCGTATCATTTTTCTTGCACGTTTGTATCTTTCTGAGGCTTTCTGTTTATACCTGTGTACTCGTTCTGTGACGGTTTTGAACAATTTTCAATGATTGTCCATCCTTCGTTACATTCAGTAACAGCTTCTGCGACTGCAGCTTCAACAAGATATTTGGAAGGAAATATATCCTTTGGGCACTTTCGCCATATCATGCTATGCAAACTTTCATTAGAATTTTGCGTAAGGCATTGTGCACAACGACGGAGCAGTTTTTCATCGCTTAGTCTATTATAAATTGGTAATATTTTATCCAGAAATTTTTCTCTGATAGGTGTTCCTATTTTCTTACCATGAGAACCAGGTTTTCTTCCTTTCGCAATTGCTGATTGGTAGAAACACCATGATTCTTCACCCGATGGACATTTATAATGTTGTGGTTTCGTATCCGTCGAAACTGCGTGGTATATCGTCGCGTATGGTTCTCAATATCTTGTTGAAGCTGCAGTCGCAGAAGCTGTTACTGAATGTAATGAAGGATGGATGAAAACAATATTACATGCATTCAAGGACAACCAAATGCAAATGAGCGAACAATCATTGAAAATTGTTCAAAACCGTCACAAAGAACGAGTACGCAGGTATAAACAGAAAGCCTCAGAAAGATACAAACGTGCAAGAAAAATTATACGAACTACACAATCACGAAGAGAACAGGCATTTCAAGAAGAAGCGTTTTAGTTACTACGCCAAAACATAAAAACTTTATAACTCGGACAAAAATGAAGTTTTCGAGCTGAAATTTTTACTGCAGTCTTTGTATACAATACTACAGAGATAAGGGTATGAATTTTAAAATCGAATAATTTTTTCGAAATTTTTTTTTTAAATTTTGGAAAAAAAAATGTCACTGTATTAATTCTTACATAATTCATTTCAGCGTAAAAAATAATATGGAAATACATATTTCCAAATTTTTATCTGTAAAATAACTGGTAGTTCATTTTCCCTCGAGTGACCCCCCTTAACTAATTGAAGAATAAGTTGCCGAAAGGATTTTAGACTGTGACCAGTTATTCAGACTTCTATGTATAAAATATTGTAACCATGAATCAGTGTAGATGTCTAAACAGGTATACCGAATATAATTGTTTCGCTGCTCAAGGCTGTGCAGAAGAAACCAGTCTTACAGAAACATGATACAAGTGACCAAAAATTGGATTATAGGTTAATCTGGACCTCATCAAATAATGTCAAACCTATGGTATACACCAGAGTTGGGCATTAACTAAATAAAAACTTATTTAATAAAGGTAATTTTTGTAACTTTGGTCGTTATTCGAAATTTGTATTTAAATAAAATTGTTGCCCATCTCTGCTATACACCAAAAACCTTTAATAATAGTGCTTGAAATCCCCTGAAAGGAACCCTCCTTCCCCCGTGGTAACACCCATTTGTACCGTTTTCGCGATAGAATTTCAGCCTGAAGAGTTCAATATCATCCCCCAACTTGCTAAGCTCGGTTACGAAAGGCGAGGCCCCCAGGCGGAATCACCTAAACGTTTCTTATCACTGTCCGGGGGGGGGGGGGGGGCAAGGGACAATTAAATCCGCGGGCGGCTTTATTAAAAAGGGGAAAAAAGGGAAATCCCCTCGATATAAACGAGCAGCGACGAGTCCCCTCCCGGCGAATTACATCATTCGCCTTCATTGTAGCGGTGGCCAGAAATTCTCATCCCCGTGAAGTGGCCATGGCGTGCCGCGCCGCGACATGGTAATGAATTTTTTCGCTCAAGGGAGAGAAAGCAGGCTGAGGAGCGGCGCTGAAAGAAATTTAATTGATCAGTAGGAGGCGAAACGGTGACAGAAGGAAAACGAGGCTGCCGCAAGACGACTTCCTTTCGCACCGTCGCCGCGAAGAATATTAAAAATGAGGCCCTTGGACCGTTAAGGGAAGGGACGCCGCGGACGACAAGTGACCGTAATGAACGTCCTAATGAATATGCACAATGAGCGGACCTTCGTTAGGACACGTGCTGCACTCACTTGGCCAACTAAACCGCGTTAGTCGTGGCTTACCAGCCAACCCCCCCCCCCTGCGCCGTCCCCTGTTCACCTTTTTAAAGATTATTAATGGTGTTGTAGCAGCCAGCTGTGGGAACCTTCGCACCGGGCAACCGGGCTAATCGTAGCGGGTTTTTAATTGAGAGGGTGGAGGCGCACGGGCATGCAAATAACGCAGCGTTAAACGCTGGACGCGATGGCCCAGCGTGACGGGATAGTGTCACATTTCAGGCGGGCTTCCATGTAGGGAATGGCTGGAGTAATAATGCTCTCAAAAGTGTGGGTATATGAATTGTAATTAGATTTTGCCCGGGGATGTAGAACGCTACTTTGCCAGTCTGTGTGAACTCGGGGGGGGGGGGGGGGGGGGAGAAGTCATGCTCTGTGTGCAACGGATTTGCCGACTGTGACTGCTGTTGCTGACATCTATTGCGTTGTTACAAGATGAATAAGATGAGAGGAGGAATTAGTGTTTTAAATGTATGAGAGTTGGAAAAGCATGGAGATAAAGAAATCAATGTCGAGAAGTCTTATGACATTTAATTCCAAACTGTGTATAATACAAATGTCAAAACTGTATGAAATAGTAACAACAAAGAAAAATGCTTCATGACTAATAGTGGGTACTCTTTTTAAGAGGGTACATGGGTATTAGACAGCTAAAATCAACGCTTGCTTCTGTGCTAGATTGTGAAGGCAGTAATAACTTAAACCATTTGCTCTTTTAACAATTATTTCTTAGGGGTATAAGGCGTATTTTCAAATAACAACGTTTACAAAATATTAAAAATTAAAGAATTTACAGGACGTCAAAGTGAGTGCTTGTGTAATGCGCGCCTCTATGTGGTGAACACGATTCCGACTGACCGACTCATCTAAAAGCAAAATCACTGTATACGAGTATCCTTTAACTGAAAACCTACAATGTGGAACACGGTCAAAAATTTTTAATAAATATTCACGGTTTTATACAACAAATATCAACCTCGAAGGATTTTACTGAAGTAATTATGTGATTAATGTGGGCTTAAATGTTATGTTGAAGTTATGCGATCTTAGTGAGCCAAAAATAGTTTCGATTGTTTGACACCGAAATACCCATGTACCCCCTTAAGCAAATTTAGTGTAGTGAATACTATTTTCATACTTTGCTATATGAAATTGCCAACACATGTAGGTGAAAGAATTCCTACCATATTAGTGTCACTGCTACACTACTAATACAAAATTGAACTACATTACACTACAATTTAACTACAAATACTGAGCACTATGATCTAAATTAAACTACACGCTTCTCAGAGCACCTGCTACCCTCCTCCACCACCGTCAATCGATCAGCTGGGAAATGGGAAGAGCGTAAAAAGATCCAGCGCGTCGGCCAAGCCTTTATCTCCCATATGCGCGTTAAATAAAAGAGTGCAGCTAATAAATTCCATAAACCATCCGCGCGACGCTCTATGCATCCGAATCGCGGCGATAAGACGAAATAAGCGAAGCCAGGCTGCTCCCGGGCGCTAATAAATTTCCCTGGGAATCGCGGCGGTAAATCAGGCCGCAGTTAAATCACACGAGCGATTCCAGAAAGAAAAGAAGCGGGGGGCGAAGAAGGAGCGCTCGTCTTGTTACAATCTCGATTTCCGCCAGACGGGGGCCGTTAGAAAATAACGAGGTAACTACAGGTTAACGCCGTTATCGCATGACGGGGTTTATGGGGTCCCATCGCCGACAAGCGAGCCCCATGGCGCGAGTATATCACGGGCCGCGCAGTTATGTTTCAACGGGGTATATTCCAGCGGCTCACCATAGGGAAACGGGAGGATGCCAGTGGATATTAATTGGCTTCCGATCTACATCGAGAGACCACCGTCGAGACACCCCTCGAAACAGGTGCCCGCGAGGCGTCACAGCCCCTGCCACCCTCCGCCGCTACCGTGTGATCAAGTGTCAATGTGGCCAAATACACAAGTAATTTATCTGGAAAATGCAATAATCCAATCGGACGACAGTGGCGAGGCTCCTCTGGCATTGCTGGCTGATGAAGAAACAGCGGGTAAGTAGGTAAGCGGGGTGTTAAGTAATTAATATACGGATGAAGTCTTTTGATAATTTCGTGGCAATACTACCCTACTATTAGATCACTATATATTTTGAAACACCACGGAAATCATCGGTGACAAGCAATTATGTTAATATTGCTACCAGAAGCTACAAAACATATTTACCATCCAACCACGATTACTCCACATTAACAGTGATATTCTCCAATTCTTTCTAATCCCACTGTTTCAACATTAAATCGTTAAATCTCATCCATTATTGTCACGTATCGACACTTTTGCCAACGCAACTAAATCGCCGATCTGTCGCGATGCAACACACACACACACGCGCGCGCAGAGAAATATGGCGCGCGCGCGCGCGCGTGTGTGTGTGTGTTGCATCGCGACAGATCGGCGATTTAGTTGCGTTGGCAAAAGTGTCGATACGTGACAATAATGGATGAGATTTAACGATTTAATGTTGAAACAGTGGGATTAGAAAGAATTGGAGAATATCACTGTTAATGTGGAGTAATCGTGGTTGGATGGTAAATATGTTTTGTAGCTTCTGGTAGCAATATTAACATAATTGCTTGTCACCGATGATTTCCGTGGTGTTTCAAAATATATAGTGATCTAATAGTAGGGTAGTATTGCCACGAAATTATCAAAAGACTTCATCCGTATACTAATTAATACAGGCACGCGCGTACAAGCGGACACAGCCTCGCGATCAATACACGTCCCGCACATCTCAATACGCGATCTATACCGATCTACACGCGTGCACGGTCGCTGCCACGCGAGCGTGCCCCGTGTTTGATTAATATATGCGCCGGCAGATACAAATAGCAGTCTTTACGCAGGCTCGCGCGCGTGCAAGTTCATGCCGGCTCGTATGTACGGCCACGCAGCCGACCTGCGAAATCGAATCCACAAAAATTAAAGGATTATCCGGGATTACGTGCGGCAACAGCGTCGCGACCACCGTTCCGCGATCGTCGCGCTGCAGTTTAATTCCAGCACGTCGAAACACACACCCGCCCCGAGCCCCGACGGAAAACCGATTTGTATCCTTTATTTCCTGCAGTCCAGCGAACGTTAGATCGATTACCGCGGGCGGGTGGGTGTGAAAGAGGGAGCGCGCGAGCGGGCCACCCCTTAAGCTTTTCACCGGTAATTACGTTAATAACTTGAGCGACCGCAGAATTTATAGGCGCGCCCCGACCGCCGGGCCTGCTTTCGTCGTGGAAAAAGCGAGGAAAGATGAGGGACAAGGGGTGACGGTGGCTGCTAACTCGATCGGGACGGTGTCTTAACGAAGCCATTCGCGGTAATATTAATTCGTTCGGCCATATTTAATTGGACGGTCCGAGGGGTCCCCTCGAGCCCTGTTTTCCTAATTTGTCGCGTCTCCTTATTAACGATTTCCGAATCGTTCTGCTGGAAGAATGGAAAGATGTTGGATCGCTTCGTTCTCTGGAGGCACGGAGGTAAATGTATCCTTTATCGACCTCGCCCCCCCCCCCCCTCCCCTGTATCGATCGATTGCTCTTTAGCTTTCTAGTAGCAGTGATAAATAGGTGAGTACCAGGTGACTCTGGAAGTTGGAGTACAGCTAGCTACTTTCTGGGTGAAGACGGAGAAAACTATAACATATCGGGGCATTTTCCAGTTTCGTTATTTGGGGAATTTTAATTGTTCGAGGCTTCTCACACCTGCGGCGAAAATAGCCGCGCGACTTAACCGAGGCACCTCGATAAGGAAGAAGATAATTACTGTAAACAATTTTATTTTATTCCTCGCATTAAATGCCCCGCGGAGAATTATTGAAAGAAAAGGGCAGAAAGAGGCTTTCCTTGGCTTGGCAGGGTTTACATCGTCCTCTCGTCGGATAAACTGGAATTGCTTATTCATGTTAAGAAATATAACAAGCCCCATACAAATCTCGTTTTCGTCGAAGCGAACGCTAAAGTATCTCAGTATTATTTCAGTACGTTTTCTCGACTTAAAGTTCGCTGCTCCTTTTTAAGGCTCTGAATCGCGACGGGGCCCAGGCTGTATTCGGCGAACCATTAAATTCTTTGCTAATTGCAGGGCTTGATTGTGATTCCTTGCAACAGTCACGGGAAATAGAAATGGTGGCGAACATAACAAGGCATATTGTATTCTGGAGTGATTCGCTGAACTTACAAGGATTGAATTTGATGGAATGAAATTTGAATGAAATAAATTTGAGAGAAATAATGGTGATTATAAAAAAGTAAATCGTTTTTCTGTTCCCTATTTAAATTAAAATTACGAACCTATAAAGATTGAATATTCAAATGGAATTATTAGATTATTCTAGCAGTTGATAGATCATAAACACGAAAGGAGCTTCTCCCCAAGCATCTAAAGCGAACACTTTCAGCTGTACTCTTATTGCAAACAGACTCGAGTTACCTTTAACATGTAACATAGTAAATAAGGGAACAGCTTTGAAAGTTCACTCTGCAGTTACGAGGAAATATAAACTTCCGTCGACGAAGTAGACGTAAAAAAAGGAAATAAAGCGAGAAGTTTAAAACGTATCAGAGAGCGAGTGATTTTACAGCCAGAAACTTCGCAGAATATTCAGGTTTCGCGATAACTTTATGGTATAATTTATTCTTCAAGTATAGGAAGGCAAGTCTCGCGGATAGAGCGTGGTCAGGTGGTCACTCAATAACTGAGGAGAATCAGATTAATAGTGCTTTATTATAAAATGATCTCGCACGGGACGGTTCCTCCGACCAACGTCTTTCGTCGGTCGCCAACAGAGAACTGTTTCTTCAAACGCAGTAAAAAATCTCCTCAACGGCTACATGACTCACAGCCATCTCGCCGCCAATACGCCATCGATGGTCGCTCGACACTATCGTCATCAAAAAATGCCTACACAAGCATTTACTGAAAAAAGACGACAGGAGATTGGAGTTGTAGGAGTGAGCAGTCTCGAATGTAGTACCTTCGATATGCAGGTCGTTAGAAGCACACGATGAGATAACGTCATTACTACCTGCCTTGTCAAAGGTGTTAGGTATCGTAAATTTATCCAGAAAGAATCATAAAATCAGCGTAAATGAAAGAAATAAAAGCATAGAGTATTTGTTGGCCTCGTTACTGTGCATAGAATATGTGCATATAATTGTATAACAGTACAGATTTTTTATTAGTAACGAGAAAAATCAACTAGAAATATTAAATACAGGAAACACGTTGGACTTTGTAGTTTTTAAGTATAATATAAATTTGTTAGGACAAAATCATATAGAAAGTACTACATCTAAACTTTTATTTCTTTTATAGATTTATTTGCGTCTACGACCAAGTACCTCGTGCCATCATTAATTAAAGTCTCTTCTGGATTCTTCCAATTAATGGTACGACAGACTTTTGAAATAAAATGCAGTAATTTCAATAACATGTATTTGTCCTCTATTAAAATCTGATTCGTCCCGTAGCATTGAATAATTTTACGTCTGTATAATCTTCAGGACCACTAATAAGAATACATTAAATCGTGAATAAATTAGCAGGTAACATACCTTGAATTTCCATTTTGTGTGGAATTCCTCGATAAACACATTTATTTGCCACTTTTAATAGAAAAATAAAAGCATCTAGTCAATAAACGAGATGTGACCACCTACCAGGAAATTTATTTATCTAAGAACCTTTAACCAAACATACCAAACCACATTTACCTGTGACTTCATTTCAACTTCCGTCTCTCCACTCACTAGTGCCGGATTTCAGAAAAAAGGCCCAGGTAGCAAACGTTCCGAGGGGCCCATTTTTTCGGGAATAGGAAGAGGTAGTTTACTAAAAACGGGCTAATTATAGTAGTTTGAAGAAAAAAAATGTAGTGTTAGGCTACCTATACCTAATCATAATTTTTTTGGGTGGAAACTGCTCATCAGCCGCCCTGTTAAATCCGCCACTGCCACTCACGCCATTTACCACCACTCTCATCAATAACCAATACCTCATAACTATAACTTCCCTTCCAAAACCCCCTGAAAAATTCACTTTCTACAAAGCCCCTAACCAAAATAGCCAGCAAAAAATTCTTCTCAGAAATCCACCCTCCACAATTTCACGAACGCTACGCCCCCTTCTAGCCAATAGCCAGCATCATCGAACAGCCGTCAACAATGACCGTCACAATGGACGAGCATCGAAGAAGCCAAGGGTGAGTCGTCGAAAGGCGGGGAATGGGGGGGGGGAGGGGGCAGGAACTGCAGGAAGCGTATCGGCGCGGCGGCTGTGAGGCTGCAGCTATCATTATTAGAGTGTCGTGCTCCTCGAGATAGGTCCGTTCTCGCATTCTCCAACCAAGTATCCGTCGTTAGCCCGCGTAACGGGCTATGTCTACTACGTCTAGAGGGATAATGGGGGAGAGCCGGGGTTTCGTGGCGCGAAGGATCGCGACGGGGGATGAACGGAAGGGGTACGACGGAGTTTAAAGGAAAGCTTGACTGCCGAACGAACGACTAATAAGATTACCTTCCGCCTAATCATTCTCACTCCCGTGAGCGCCATCCACCGCTTACGACCCCCACCCCCGCCCCCGCGAGCCGGTGCTTGTGTTCGCGACGGATAATTTTCCGAGGCGACACCTAATTATCAGGAAATTCTGCGGTAAGCGTGTCTACGGACTTTCGCGTAAACCCCCGGTTTCGGGGACAGACACGCAGATAACTGGAGGGGTGGGCGACGCGACGGGGCTAGATGGATTAACTGCAGGGTGTACAGCGACGAGGCAGTTTTGTACACTCGGCTGGCATCGGGCTTCTCGCCGTAATATCGCGACGCGCGAGATGGGCCGCCCGGGGTCGTGGTTCGCGGGTGGATTGTTTGTGCCACGGGCCGGAGGAAACCGACTTCCGCGCGTTTCGAAATAAATATCGCGTGAAATTGCCTCTACCGCGATCGGGAGGCGTCCGCGTCTGCGTCGGCCTACACGGCCCGGGGGATTCTTTTAATTCCCGTTCACGAAAGTCTCCTTGCCCTTCTGCGTGCATCCCCGTGCCGCGCAGCTATCCGGGAGGATGATGAATACGACGTCGCTGCCAGCTCGCGGGGTAGCTTCTCGAGTGCCGGTAAAAACTAGTCCGTAGGGGCGCTGGGGATCAATATCCATTTACTTTGCGCGTTAATGATGTCTTGACCTGGGAGGAAAGGCGAAGCGGCGTGGAAGATCGCTTCGTCATAATTTCACGTAGATCTTGGAACGAGAATGAGAATTTGTAAGAGGGAGGATACCTACGTATACATATTGGGCCACTATGCCGAGTGAAATAGATCGTCATTTTACTGGCACGCGATAGGGTAGTAGTTATGAGTAACGAATTATAATTCTACAGCTTGCTAAGTAGCTGCAGGAATTTTTCATTTAACCTGTTGTGATTTACGGAGTTGAGACTTTATCGAGCTGAAAGTGTTGCTGAATGATAAGACATTCTCTGTTCCTAACTGTCGATGAGAAGAAGATTGCGATGCAGATTTCTGAGGGAAGTTTCAGACTACTCGGGGGCGTGAGTGTGCGAATCCATTTTTCGGTTTCTCCAGGTGTTTCGAGTGACACGTGATTGAGGTGTCGCGGTGTTTACACGGATGTTCTTGCCTGGGTGGGAAATTCGTTGGCTCGAGGCGAGAGAATAATCGCGCGGGTATCCATGGACGGGACAAAACCCGCGTCAGGGCAATTCATGTTTCTCTGGGAAACGAAAGAAAACGCGTGGCGAAACGGAATTAGACGAGGGGAGATCGAATCCACGAATTTCTCGAATTCCACCGTATCACTGCGCGGAGATAAATACAAACTGTGTGGAAAAGAATTCCTCCGCGGCTTCTTCACTCACGCAACGGCTATTTCAAATTCCCCTGTTGCAATTTGAAATGAATTAATGTTATAGGTAGGTAATTAATGTTACTTTGGTCGAAGGAGAATTCTACGAAATATCTTATTTAAGTTTCGCAATTTGATTTCTAACAGTTTGATTTCTAGAGTTAGAATGCGATTAAACGATCTTGTTTTGTCTTCGAATACGTCGTAATAACGTGATAATAAGCGTGAATTTGCTAAGTAATCATCCTTGAAATAAAAAAAATTACTTTATCTCTAGAGTTCATCTTATCCGCAATTAACGATTACCTACCTACTATATATTTAATGAATACCTATTGAATATTACAGCCATAGTTTTATCTAAGAATTCTAAGCAATCATGAGTCTACAATATTATTGAAACTTTCGTTGATTTGCAAGAGGCAACGCTTCAGCAAATCTTGTTACTATAGAAATAAATATTTCAACAGCCAACGTCCGTTAATCCCTTATCCTTTCCTTCCACGAGTCCCATTACCCCGATTAATGTAAGTTCTTTATGCTCATACACTACTGAAACACCATTTATATTATCCTCCATCGGATGGCATCCTTAGGTTTCGCTTTCCCACGCAAACTACGGCCGATTCATCGGTGACACGGCAAAAAGCATCTTTAATAGAATACGCTGTCGTCTAATTGCGCGATTAATCTGCGGCGCTTTCGTTCGGCCAATTAATTCCATCGAAAGTATAGCAGAACTTGACCGTTTTTCTGCGTCTGGTTTTCTACTCGGGTCGCGAGGGAAGAGAAACCCATCGGTGCCGTGAGCAACGGCGTGCAAGGTGAGGCGATCGAGGATCGATAGGATCGGTGGTCGCTTACCTTGTAGATCTCATCTACGAGCCTAGTGAGTTCCTCGGTTTCCATGGCGTACCCCTACGGTGTCTGAAAGCTGCACTTTAACCGACTTTACGAGATGCTCATATTTTTCTGTCCTCCCGAAACCGGATCTCCCGTAGTCGCTCCACTTTCGCGAAGTCGATCGTTCGAGAACGGAAGCCGATAAACGCTCTCCGATTCGCCCCTCTGCCCCAGCCACAGACCTGAAATTAAAGGAGGAGATTCGTTTAATGATGTACCACCGCCTTGGGCAATTGGTGGCCGACCTTGCCCGTTGAAACTCGAAATAACGGGAGTATGGGGCAGTGCCACTGAACGACAAGTGGGCCCAATAGAATTTCATATATTAAACTTCACATCAACTGCAAATTCTACTTAGGAATATGGATTTAGACCAGTCTTCATGCCAGAGCTATTAGAACATCCCAATATAAAAAGAAATAATAATCCATTTTTTCGTAATTCGTAATTCGTAATAAATGGTCACAAGTAAGTACCTACATTCTTTCGTAAATAGAACTCCTTTCAGGGTGTATTCTGGTCTAGCGCACGAGTTCCATCAACATTTTTCAGAATTTTAGAATTTTTTTTTAACTATATTTACCAAATTTTTTTGTCGTGAAAACATTAGTATGACAGGTCTGTATGAAGACATGAATATTGTGCGTTTTGCCATGATGCAGACATGTCACACTGATTTTTTCAGAACAAGGAAATTCGTAAATATAGTTCAAAGGACGATTAAGATATTAGGAAAAACATTGGGTACCACACTTACTTTGATTGCCCATAAAAACTTGTGAGAAATGGTCATGAAACCCGCGCGCTAGACCAGAATACCCCGTTAAGCCAGCTAACGGCCACGACAGCTAAACTTCTTTCACGTTATCGGTTGAGCGAAATTTGAAATTCATCCTCAAAACCTCATAATTTCTGGCAAATAATGCAGAAACATTACTCGCCTCGCCGTACATAACCAATGACTCATGGGAAGCCGACTGTAGTGAAATTATTACAAAGAGTCTTAACAAAGTCGAGGCAGTTGCCAAGCATGCTAATGCATCAAGCTGATATAGCGCTAAGTGAATTTAACCGCCATTCGCGAGAGTGCCCCTGTAAGGGCAATGAAATTGTACGAATTATCTCTCTCGCGGCGGTGCCAGGGTAGGCGCAATAATTCACGAGTAACCGTCGCATTTAGAATAACAATTTACAAAATCTTGCGCGGCAGCCTCTACGACGTTTTTATGTTAATACTATCGCATTAAGATTCTCATCGCGCAATGTGAAGGACTTCCAGCATCTCGTTCTGCGTGCTTAATGAAAACCAGCGCCAAGGGCGGCACACTCGTGAATTCTGCCCTTCCTTTTCCGCCGAGGCTCGCTCGAATTCACTTCGCACGCGCCCGCTCGCAACAAACGCCTTCGCTGATCGCCCAATTATACCATTGACACCGATCGAGCCATGTGACGTTCCGCCCCGGCATATTATTGCCCGGCAGAGAATTATTCGACTGTTTTAGCACCATCAATTCGAGTTCTGTTATCGAACTAACGATTAGCGTGCCGGAGGACATGCATAATATCTGACGCGTGCGATTATCTCGCACTTTCGCGTAATTGCATTAGCATCACAGCGAATAATCGCCCCTTTGATTAAAATTAAATCTTTCGCGCTCTCGTTCCCCTCGTTCTCCTCGCCAAACATGCTCCAAATATGCTGTTCCTTTTCTTTCATTGCTTCGCCAAAAAATCATCCCTCACACCTCATTCGCTCTCGCCAGAGAAGCGCCTCTTGTTAGCGATTAATTTTGATAACGGCGCGAGCGAATTTCCCTCGGAAACTTGGCCGCATTAGCGACGCAGAGCGGCAGGAAAGTATTCGAGTTTAATACCCATCCAGTGTAAAAGAAGCTAGGAAGCGCTTCGCGCCCGGCCCGCGTCCCGTCGCGAGACCGTTTCAGAAGTTTCCCGTTCGGGAAAGCTGCGGGGAACGCTGGAACAGACTCGATCCATCAGCAGCCCGCTGTTAAAGACTCCAGCGCCGCCGTCGCCGGTGCAGCTGGAACGAGAGGTCACGTTTTCCACCGCGGTACTTTCATTCCGCAAGGACACCCGGTATGTCCGCCGTAAACTGCGTAGAGGGAGAGCAGGGCGGAAAAAGCGGCATATCTTTGCCGTTTTATTTCTCGACACGGACGTGCGCCGAGCGTCTGTCCACGTAGGCACGCTTAAGGTGTCGCGCGGATCGGCGATCGAGAGTCGCTCCCGCTCAGGTTTTCAACCTGATTCGAGAGCAGCGCTGCATCGAGAAATCGTGAAAGCACGACCACGGGGCACGGGCACCGCGAGCGACGGGGAAGATTTAACGATCCCCTGGCCATCTTTTTCTTCACCGTCAGCCACTCTCGTCCCGGAGTGGCTCATTGTCGCGTGACTCCTCGCACGAGCGAAGCCGAATATCGCTCGCGGACGGCGGAAGACAGGCAAATCAGCGAGATTGATACTCCGGCTGGTCGTGCAATCGTAGCGATAAAAAACGTATGCACGGATATTTCAGTTTCCCCTCGGATCTACCTCTAATTACCGCGCTTCCCTTTTTATTCCTAATCTCTCGACGCGACGGTGGCAACGCTAACCACCGCGATCTATCCGGACAGAGACGCTGGTCATCGCGGTCAATTTTTGTCATGGTGACGTTGAGGCTCGTAATAATCGTAACCTGCGGTGGATTGTTTAGAAAGCTGGCTTTAGTGGTAGATAGTGTGTAGATACCTGATGGGAATACAACATGTGGTTTCTTTGCAAAGATTCATAAGTTTACTAGCAAAATACCGTTCGCGTCGGGCCTAAGAGATATTAAGGAATCCGTGAAAACACATTTCACCCCTTCTTATCCCCTCCGGGTTGGAATTTCAAGAAATCCCTTCTCGTCCAGCACCTACGCCGCAAAAGGAATATACCCACCGAATTTCATGTTTCTAGGGTCAGCGATTTGGGCTGGGCGGTGATGAATCACTGACACAACGATTATTAAAGACTTGTAATCAATCGTTAAAGGACGAAGCAACTGGTGAAAAATACACTCTAGACTCTAGAGGATGGGCAAATTGTTGCACAGCTGATAATTAGATTGTCTTTGGAAAACGAATCGAGAAATTCGATTATGCCCGGGCTACGATGAAAGCACGAAAACTCAATCGTTCTATCGAATGTATTGCAATTGCACGGCTAGCCCGCCAGCAAAGTGAATTTTCCAGCGAACTTTCCAAACGCGGCGATGCCCCCTGAAAGCTTTCAGGTGAATTAAATTCTCTCGAATCGTTTACGATAAAATGTTTCCCTTTAATCTCTCTAATCACATGTGCTAGGCTTGTTCCACGCACCATACAAACTTCGGGAATTTTATTCGCCGCAGTGGTTGGTCTGATGGTGATTTTCATCCATAGATATTTCAGTCCATATCTCGTTTAATTTATTAGGGTGGGGGTAGCTGATGGGTAGCCTTCATTTTATAGCTGGATTTTAGTGAGGCAAACTACTATACATATGAACTCAACTACTGCCGAAGACTCCTTTGAAGGGAATAATCTGCTAAGTTTTATCGATGCTAGCAAGTATAGGGGAATTATGCTTAAGTTGACATAGTGAGGTAAGATGACATACCATTACTATCTTTTCAAATATTCGCGCGAGAAACGTGACATTGATGTTTATTCATCGGCTAGTAGATTTCCTCAATAGTGCAACATTGTATGATCACCGGCGGACGCACGTTTAGACGTGCTGGAGAGTTGTCTGATTCTGTGACCGGAAAAATAATTATTCTGGTTTATGTACTGTTACGAAAATACCCGCCAGGTAAGGAATTCAATTCATTAGATGAATTTTGTGTAAAGTAGCGTTAGTTTGCATCATGAATACTCTACAGCTGAGGAAAAAATCATAACGTTTTTGTCACTAGAAAGCAATAGTACATTTACGTTCACTTTTGGGTAAGATGGCATAATGAACGTCGGTTTAGGATAGCATACTATGTCGTCTTACCCCACAGCGCCTACGTATTCAGAATAAAGTACGATTGATTCAGTTTCTATTCCAGGATGCCTAATAACTATAAACGGACTTCGACACGACATAAATGGTCGAAAGAAGTCTACGGGTCCCGACTGAGCAAGCCCGCTTTAGAGTATGTCATCTTATACAGAAGTATGTCAACTTACACAGATGCACAGGCATGTCATTTTTTATTTCTCTTATTTTTGTTATTATCGCTGGAGTCATGAGACTGGTGTTTTATGTTCTATTAATAAACAGATAAAGACTGCTCCTTGGTTTTATTTTGATCCCACCTTTAATTTTTAAGATATTTGCCTCAGAACAAAAAGTATGTCATCTTGAGCACAATTCCCCTAAGGTTTATATCTTTATTCGCTAATAAGGTGTGGTACATGATCGCGCAAGAAATTATTTTTAGTTGTTCGCGACTGAAGATAAACAGAGAAATATACATATAATACACTCGAATCGACTATTTATTGTCATAAACTTGCGACTTTACGAGTGTCCTATGAATTTAGGGGCACCCGAAAATTGAAAATAGGTATCAACTGGCACGGAGCGAAGTCTAAAGGTGGAATCTGACGGCCCGTGGATCGGCGAGCCGGCTCGGCTCGCCCAGGCTCGCCCAGGCTCGCCAATTGGCGATCCATGACGTTCTCACGGCGCGTGGATCCACGAGTCGGCTCGGCTCGCCCAGGCTCGCCTAGACTCGGCCCGGCTCGCGTGTCGGCGAGCCATGAGTGTTCTCACGGCGCGTGGATCGGCTCGGCTCGCCCGGGCTCGCGAATCAGCTATCCATGAGCGTTCTCACAGCACGCGACTCGGCGAGCATGAGCGTTCTCACGGCGCGTGGATCGGCTCGGCTCGCCCAAGCTCGCCCAGGCTCGCGAGTTGGCGAGCCATGAGTGTTCTCACGGCACGTGGATCGACGAGTCGGCTCGGCTCGCACAGGCTCGCCCAGGCTGGCGAATCAGCGATCCATGAGCGTTCTCACGGCACGTGGATCGGCTCGGCTCGCCCGGGCTCGCCTAGGCTCGGCCAGGCTCGCGATTCGGCGAGCCATGAGCGTTCTCACGGCGCGTGGGCTCGGCGAGTCTCGTGCCAAGCTCGCCGATCCACGGTCCGTCAGATTCCACCTTAAGGAAGTTAACAATCCTCGAGGAGAAAAAGAATTAACCCATGTAAAAGAAAGTCACGTCTGAAAGGAAGAGAAACGGGAGAAATATATGTATACATATTATACATATATACAAAATCGTCCTTGGAAGGATTTCAGCAGCGTAAGCTTTACTATGAGGATACTTTTACAGACACCTGTACGAAAATATGACAAATCTGCAATTTTTATTTTCAGACCAAATGTACAACTTCTTTCATATTCTAGTCTGAACTGAAGCTATCAGTAATAATTAAATATAGAAGAATTAAATGCTAGATCCTTATTAATCAGTGAAAATCACAAATCCATTGCAATATTAACGTCGCAAAATATATACCCAGTTTCAACACTATTTCTAAAGACTTAACTTGTTAATAAAACTGTGTGTGACCAATTTACCTATATACGCTCCCTACAATCCTCAAAGAATATACCTATGTATCATGTATAAATCTCGCAATCAATATTTACAAATCTAGGATCATTGCAGAAACATTTCAAACTCTCATCTAGCAAATTACTACGGATAACTATGGAGTGTGTCTTACGAAAGCAACCTAAACCTACACAGTAAAAACCACACTAAATTAAGAGTTTCACAGACGTACCACGAGTTCTGCACGGTTATTAAACTTAATATCTCAACAACAAAAAAACAGTCTCTTTATAGACCTAGGTACATTCACTATGAACATTCTCACTCGAGATAGTCTTAATAGTAAATTCACTTGGCAGAGACAGTACTGTTTTAACAAACGAACAAAAAGGTCCAAATCGTACATCCAAAGTACCAGCCGCCAAGGTATCTCGTATAAAAAGCTCCGAGGCTTTTTTGTTCGCTTTTCTGAGCTCCCGTTTCCCAACTGCCTACCTAGAACAGAAACATCCAGTATCCTCTGCGCACAGAAGTGCAGCCAACGCGCGTTGTTTTCTTTACTTTCTGCATTATGAAATGCATCAGTGTTGCATCAGCAGTGCTTGGCAGCGAATGCGCATTTATTGGAGCGGTCGATAACCTGCGTCGTCTCAAATCAACACTCTGCTCTCACTTTTCCAGAAGCCCCTTCCCCAGCCAGGATGAATTTCTCCTCTCGGCCTTTCATAATGTTAAATAACCAATATCTTTCTCCTCGCAGCCTACTCTCGCATAGGCGAGCTCAAGAATGCCGTTACGAGAGGAAAGCGCACTCAAACGGAATAAGCCGCGACACGGCCGTGTCTGCCCGGCAGAGCCAAACAGCTGTTGGAATGGAATAATAAATGCAAACCGCGAAACTTTATGGAAATGAATGAATCGAACCCTGCTGTCCTTTGCAACCAGCTGTGTCACTTGTTCGCCACTTTCTAACATGTTTGCCCATGATGGAAATGCATTAGTTTACGCTTTATTAGTCATCGACTGCTATTCAGCATTGATTTTACAACTGGGGCATTTTGCAATTCATCCGGAGTTGGCTAAGAGAAGTATTCAAAGGTTACTAGTGCCCTGAATCGATCTCTGGTAGTTTATTCTTGAAGTTTGAAACAGATAGGGAACTCTGAAGAATTTTATTATTATACATATATTTGAGATATATAAAATGATTCAAACTTTTTCTGAAACTTTTCCTTGAAATTCGATGTACGTGATGTACTTGCTAAACCAGTGGCGCACTCAGAATTTAATCTACGCCGCGATATATCTAGCTGCAAACGGTTATTCTAGCGCGAGCATAACAGTAAACGCGATCTGATTTATGCCCGCGAACCTGCGAAATAAATCCGCAACTAATCCCCGCGCGAGTACGGGACGTCCAGTCAATATCAGCTTAAAAGGGGGAACACATTCGATTAGCGTTCCTTCCGATCCTTTCAGTTGCTCGTTTCCGTGCCCCTAAATGCCCATTTAACGAAACGAAACGAAACGAAACGGATGACCCGTCAAAACACACGCGATCGAGGTCACTCCGAGGCTCGTGAAATTTCTCTGCCTTTTATTTCCAATTCGTAGCATTACGATCTACTGATTATTTGTAGAGAATATAGGAAGGCAAGTCTCGCGGATAGAGCGTGGTCAGGTGGTCACTCAATAACTGAGGAGAATCAGATTAATAAGGCTTTATTATAAAATGATCTCGCACGGGACGGTTCCTCCGACCAACGTCTTTCGTCGGTCGCCAACAGAGAACTGTTTCTTCAAACGCAGTAAAAAATCTCCTCAACGGCTACATGACTCACAGCCATCTCGCCGCCAATACACGCCATCGATGGTCGCTCGCTGTGTCGCTTGTTTATGGCACGGCCTGTAACTATTTAACTTCAAAAAAGTAAAAAAATTACGCCAAGTACACGAAATCAAATAAATCACAAAAAATAGAAGATAATTGCAAAATAAAAAAAAGATGTGAAATCAAAATGTGCTGCAAGTACATAAACGTGCTTTCCCGCAGCGTGCAAAGGCGACACTGTGTAACGCAATGTAAGATTCGGTGCTTTCCAACTGCGCTTAATAATATTAAGCAGATATATTTTTATAGAAATAAATATTTCAATACCAATAAATATTTTATTCAAAATACTTGGATTGAAAAATAGTTTTCAATGCAATCTCATTGTTTGAAAAATAGCAACTCCAAGAATCGGCGTTGGGGCCCTTTGCCCATGCTTACCCTGCTACACCCTATTAATATCTGGGAAGTACTCGTATTTAGCGCATGCGCGTTGTTCCGCAGCTACCTTCACCTTCACACTTCGATCTCCCAAACGAACCGCAATCGTTTCTTCCATTCGCATTTAAATGACACGTACCTACTGAGGCTCGCGACAAGTACTCTTTATCGTCACAAAACCCCTCATATTTAAAATATAATGATCTTCTTTAAATTATTTAACTATGTTCCACCATCTTGACAATTTTCGGGATTTTTTATATAATAGCTCGATAATAGAGCATTATTCTTGATTTTTTTGGAGGTTGTCACTCAAAGGGTTGTTTTGAAAAACCACCTCCAAAAAATTAATTATTTTTTTTCTATCCTTAATAATAGATTTGAAATTTTGAAAAAAATATATGATGTACAGCTAGTAAGTAGCTATTTTGTCGCTTTTGTTTCATTCAAATATCTAAAGTAGTAACCGAGATAAAAAATAATAACGTTAAGGGCGTTTACCCCCGTATTACCCTTAAACGGGGGGGGGGGGGGGTAGCGATCTAAGACTTTACACAATGGTTTTTCAGGCAAGGAGCATTGTTTAAAAAATAACAACTCCAGGAATCGGCGTGGGGGCCGTTTGACCATGCTTACCCTGCTAGACTCTTTGTGCGTACATAGTCTAACGTAGATCACACTACATCATCTTCTGCTTCGATTATCTGTAAATATATGAAAGCCACATTTTTTTTAGTTATACGACTTAACGTAGAATTTATATAGAAATATCAGAGACCAGAAATAACAGTTATTTTTTACATTTTTTCGAAAAAAAATCATTGAGACAAAGTTAATTTTTATTTAAATAGAAGTCAGTCTTCATCAAATACTGCATAAATTTTCCGAAAAATCAAGTGATTAAAAAATATTAAGATTTATCTCTTTTGGTTACTGATAACCATTATTGTTGACCGAATTATTTTTTGGTCACTAATAATCATTATTGACGACGGAAATATTTTTTGGTCACTAATAATCATTATTGACGACGGAAATTCTTTTCGGTTACGAATAACCATTACCGATGACCAGAATTTTTTTTTTGGTTACGAATAACCGTTATCGTTGACGAGAACTTTTTTTGGTTACGGTATAACCAATATCTGTTGTATGAATTTTTTTTGGTTACGGTATAACCAATATATTTTGCGGGAATTTTATTTTGGTTACGGTATAACCAATATCTATTGCGGGAATTTTTTTTGGTTACGGCATAACCAATATATCTTTCGGGAATTTTTTTTTGGTTACGGTATAACCACTGATCTACAGCCATTATCCATTATAGAAGATACCTACTGGTTTTGCTACATTGCTAAAATATGTGGACGCAAAATATAATCTAAGTTATAAGCGTTGTTACAGACAACGCAGCAAATATGAAATTAGCAATTAAACAACTAGGACCTACAACGACCAACATACTATGTTTTGCACATACCTTGAACCTCATAGTAAAAAAATCTATGATGGAGATTCCGGGTATTGTCCGGATTCGCGAGAAATGTCGTCGAGTAATTACGTATTTTAAACACAGCAGCCTAGCACAAGATAAATTAGCGGAAACGCAAAACCTGATTAAGATCCCAAATCACAAATTAATAATTGAAGTTGAAACCCGTTGGAATACAACATATGAAATGTTTGAGAGATTATTAGAGCAAAAACGTGCTGTAGTGTTAGCGTTAGCCACATTAACACATAATTTTGAATTATTAACAGATCATGAATGGAATACTCTGGGTTTAATACTGCCCATATTGCATATATTTTTTTTAGTTACAAAAGAAATTAGTAGCGAAAAAAATATAAATTTATCCAAAATAATACCACTAAAAAAGCAACTAAGTACTCTTTTATACGTTACTACCGATAGTACCGATGATATTGGTTTAGATCAGATTTTGCGTCAAAATTTGATTTATTATATGGAATATTATCTAAGTGATGTTGAAAATAATCATTTTTATGCAATAGCTACTTTATTAGATCCTCGTTTCAAAACTACAAGTTTTTCTACAAATGAAAACATTGCTTGTGCACGCGATGCTTTAATTGAAGAAGCAGCTAAGTGCGTTTTGAATGACGATGTATCAACAAGTACGGATATTTCCTAAGACTTAAATGATTCGGAGAAAACTGACGCCCATATTTCATTATGGTCATCCTTTGATACCGAAGTTGCCAATATAGGTAAACGAGAACGTGTCTAGTTCATCCGCTATTACTACATTGGTTATTATTATATTGGTCTGTAAATAGTATTCAGTACCTCATTTTAACGAAACTAGCTCGTGATTACACAGTACAACAGCCATCTGGACTTGTAACATTCAATAGCCGTTTCTTATAGGTTTTCGTGCGCTGAAAACGAATCCGCAAACCGTTTGTCGCCATCACCCTCGGTTTTTGAGAAATTCGATTTTGAAAAAAGCTGCAAATTTTCGAATTTGAACATCTTTTATGCCGAAACGGTAATAGTTATTCGGTTGCTCGTTGCGTCAAATTATTCTATAAACCCTCCCGAATACAACGATATAAGTTATTATTGCATTATGAACATTTAAATATGTTTAAACAACGATCAAAGGGAAAAGGACACCCGAAATGCACCCATTTTGGCAGATATCCTTCAATTTATTTCCAAAACTAAGGGTCTGGGAGAAAATCTGATCATTCCACGCGATGCAGCAGACAGTTTTCCTTCGGAAAGCGTCAACAGAAGTCGTAAGTCTCGTTTTGTTTTCAATACAGAAGCGAAATAGTTTGGCAAAACGCGCGGAGCCGGCAGTGCATGGTAGTCAACAGCGCGGCGTCCGGCGCAGCGTATCCACAGCCGCTCGCGCACGACTCTCACCGTGCTCCAATATTGTATTTGTTATTTATAAACTATTTAATAAAAAAAATATTAACTATTACATAATAAACTATGTAATAAATTTTCTGTAATTTCAAACTTTGATTTTTTGAATATGTAAGGTGTCGGCGCTATGTGTGTACAGTTAGGTACATCAGTTCCTAATGTATTAAAAATACCAAAGAACTGTTCGTGTGAAAGTCATACTATACGACGGGGTAAATTCATTGTCGCAGACGATTTTTTTACATTATTATTTTTAAAAGCTACAGGGTTATCCATTTAAGACTGGCGGCGCTGCGCGAGTACAAATGAGAACGGCAACAGCATCACACGCATTCTTACTAGTTCAATCATATGTCGATACATCCCCTAGTAGCATTTTTGGTTGGCCAACGGTTGCCAACAGTTGGGAATTAGTTGGGATATAGTTAGTGTTTGTGCCTACAAATTCCCAACACAGGGCCTACGGCAAAAAAGTTACGACAGTTTGCCAACGACTATTCAATGTTGGGCCTACAATTGTTATGGTTGGTTAATTAACAAAAAGTTACGACAGTTTGCCAACGAATATTCAATGTTGGGCCTACAATTGTTATGGTTGGTTAATTAACAAAAAGTTACGACAGTTTGCCAACGAATAATTAATGTTGGGCCTACAATTATTATGGTTGGTTAATTAACAAAAAGTTACGACAGTTTGCCTACGAATATCCAATGTTGGGCCTACAATTACTATGGTTGGTTAATTAACAAAAAATTTACAACGATGATTAAATGTCGTCTTACAAACGTCAGAAAATTTGTTACATCAAAAAACCTGTTGTGATTTTTCTTTTCTTATTTATAAATACGTAATGAGGACGTCTGTCTTAAGACAAATGTGAAATTTTAAGGAATGAGTCTAAAGGTCGGATGATGATATTTTGTAGAATATTTCGCGTCACTGCATAGGTTTCATAAACAATTAATACTAGTTATGTAACTAGAAATTATAAGTGTTTACAAGGAAGTGCTTTGTAAGCGGAAAGTTTGGGTTCGATTCTCCTCACCGCGAATTTTTTTTTTTTTTCCTAAACCAGACCTGAAGAAGACGTATTTACGACGTCTTTTGAAGTTCTTTAAGACGCCTTCTGGACGTTTTTAAGACGTCTTTTGGAAAGAAGCCTTCAGTTGGGCCCAGTTGGGCCTATGGAAAGAAATCTTCGGTTGGGCCTTCGTGTTAAGTGACGTTGGGCCTACGTTGGTTACAATCGTTGGCCCATTTAAAAATAGCGCGACACTTCAACAGTTGGCCAACGGATACCACGTCATTGGCCCAACAAACTCCCAACAAATAAATGCTACTAGGGCCCGCTATCTATGGGCTGTTGCTAAAAGTATAGGTTCGTGTAGGTCATGTACATGTTGCCGTTCTCATTTGTACTCGCGCGAGCGCCGCCAGTCTTAAATGGATAACCCTGTATCTGTTAAAAATAATAATGTAAAAAAAATCGTCTTCGACAATGGATTTACCCTGTCGTATAGTATGACTTTCACACGAACAGTTGTTTGGTATTAGGAACATTAGGAACTGATGTACCTAACTATACACACATAGCGCCGACACCTTGCATATTCAAAAAATCAAAGTTTGAAATTACAGAAAATTTATTACATAGTTTATTATGTAATAGTTAATAATTTTTTATTAAATAGTTTATAAATAACAAATACAATATTGGAGGACGCCGCGCCGTTGACTACCACTGCCGGCTCCGCGCGTTTTGCCAAACTATTTCGCTTCTGTATTGAAAACAAAACGAGACTTACCACTTCTGTTGACGCTTTCCGAAGGAAACCTGTCTGCTGCATTGCGTGGAATGGTCAGATTTTCTCCCAGACCCTTAGTTTTGGAAATAAATTGAAGGATATCTGCCAAAATGGGTGCATTTCGGGTGTCCTTTTCCCTTTGATCGTTGTTTAAACATATTTAAATGTTCATAATGCATTAATAACTTATATCGTTGTACTCGGGAGGGTTCATAGAATAATTTGACGCAACGAGCAACCGAATAACTATTACCGTTTCGGCATAAAAGATGTTCAAATTCGAAAATTTGCAGCTTTTTTCAAAATCGAATTTCTCAAAAACCGAGGGTGATGGCGACAAACGGTTTGCGGATTCGTTTTCAGCGCACGAAAACCTATAAGAAACGGCTATTGAATGTTACAAGTCCGAAAAAAAGTCAAAATTTGTTGTACTGTGTTACCTGTGGACCATGGGAATCTCCGTCCCATCAGAAAGAATATTTTTGAAGGCAGGAAATGTCGTTATAGTAAAAAACGAAATAGGTTGAAGCTATAATAAATTGTCAATCAAATATTATTCCTCAATCCTTACAAATGTTAAGAATATTTTGTGTATTTGCCAAATAAATTAATTGTTAATGATAATAAAGTTAACTAAATGTAATGTGGAATACTTGTACATAAGTAATTTTCACCGAAAACAAATCACACACTCGCACCGAATAGAAAACTCCTGGTTCAAGTAGGTAATCATAAAGGATCCGAATCTATAAATGATCAGGGTTCGATTATACTTGCAAGTACCGCTGACGTTTCTCAAAGTACTTATAGAGAGTTCAAACCTTTCCCGTCAAGGTTCGAGTCTACTTGAAAGTAGTGTTTTTTTTTTCCGAAGTACTCGTGAACTGTTCGAAACTATACAGTCAGATTTGAACCTACTTCCAATATACTTGATCCCATCACTAGCGGTAGCGACAGTCGACATATACAGGGTGTCTTTCCTGTACTTGGCGTCGAGACGCTACCGCGTCTCTAGATACCCGAAAACTAACAGTCCCTCAATGCGGTAGGCCGACGATCGGCCGACTGCCTGGCTAATCTCTCTTCGCTCGACACTATCGACATCCAAAAATGCCTACAAGAATTAAATTTGAGGTGTTGCATATTTTATTTGACGCGCAAGAAATGTTTACGAAATAAACCAGTGCCGCCCTCGAGATTTAATCTTGGGCGGAGCCGAGTTGAACGGATAAGAATATTTTTAATGCAAATTCAATAGAATTCATTAGGTGATTATAAAAATTTATTTAAAGAATAAAATCTAGTTTCCTTTTCTTTTTAAAAATCCCTTTCTTTGGGGGTGCCAGGGTCCCTTGCATCCTCTAGGTGTGCCGCTGTGTTATACTTGTCCATCACTCTAAATCTAATTCTCCAATAATTTCCTCCAAGAGGAATATTCCTTTCTAGGGCTGTACTTCCGAAAGGGACCGGTGGCCGATCGAGATGAGGTTTGGGGGGAGGAGAGGGGAGGGTGTGTGGATCATAAATCTAAAATTGTTGCTTCGGGAATTTATTAGTTTCCGAGATATTAATAAAAAAACTTTTAGTATTTCTATTGACTTATTCCGACATAACGCATTCCACTTTTCAACTTTTTCTGGATATTAGTATTGGTTGGGGCTAGATTAGTGCGGGGGGTGCGCGCCCGCTTGCGGGCGCGTAAAGCATGGTAGCGAACCGATGTGAGTTTGGAGATTTGAACCAGCAACTTGCGAATGCGACCCATCCTACTCAATATTCTAGGGGGCGATTCGACAGGCCAAAATAAGACGAAAATATAGAATACAATTTTTTAATATCGCGCTTCCTTTTCAAGAAAATTGACTTTGAATTTCAGCTAAATACGCGTGCCTTTCCGGTGCCTGAGGAGCACGCGGAGGTAAGAGGAACGCGTCCAACAGTTCGTAAAACAGTTTGTGGGGACGGGAGGGTCGCCGGGTAGGGGTGCCCGCACCTACGTCCAAACATAATTTAAAAAAAAAAATTAACAATAATTTTTTATTAATATTTTAGAAACTAATAAACACCCGGAGCTACAATTTTAGATTTAGGGTCCACACCCCCTGCCCACTCCTCCCGCCAAACCTCATCTCGATCGGCCACCGGTCCCTTTCGGAAGTATATCCCTCGAAACCTGCATCACCCATACGTTCCATTATTCCATTGAACCAAGTGAAGGGACTTGCGCAACGGCGAGCATTACTTAGCGATGCCTAAAGGTGGAATCAGACGGCGCGTGAATCGGCGAGCTTGCTCGGCTCGGCTCGGCTCGGCTCGTCTAGCTCGGCAAGCCCGACTCGGCGATCCATGACCGATCAGACGGCGCATGGATCGGCGAGCCATGACCTATCAGACGGCGCGTGGATCGGCGATTCACGCGCAAAGATCGCCGATTCACGCGCCGTCTGATTCCACCTTAATGTCGCACGCAGACGATGTCCACCCAAAGACAATGAAACGCAGACATCGTGTTCGTTTGCGCGCGAACCCCTCGCGCATCGTAGAATCGAAACGACGTCACATTCCACGAGCCTGTAATTCCTGCGGCATTTATAGAATGTAAACCTTCTGGTCTAGCGACGCGCGCGGACGCTCGCGCGTGTTTGGGCGTACCTGCGCACACGACCTCGCGCGATCGAAGCTTCAGGGATGCCCTCGGCTCGGAAAAATCGGGATTTCCCCGAATGGCCCGAGTTACACGGAGAAACACGGCGCAATGGCGGACGAAATAAATTCAATCGAAACGGAAGCTACCAGGGAGAAATGAAATTAGAGAAAATTCGCCGGAAAATGCGCCCTCGAACGGTATCGCGCAGAATTTTTCGACCGGCTGGAATTCGGGGCGGGTCTGTTTCTCCGCGGATCGAAATATACGAATGAAATATAAAAAATTCACGGAGGTAGAACGGTTCTCGGTGGAAGCGAAACGCGGGGAGCGTGCCCGTTCCTAAATTAATTATTCCTAACGAATTCAAGCAAATATCTGGCCGCGGGCAAGGGCGCGCGATGCAATCTCGATAAAACCAGCGTGAGAAACGGAGCCCCGTGAATTAAACATTCCGCAGGAATTCCGTTAAATTTTCGAGCCGTCCCGAGGAGGAACGGTGGCATTAATAAATAGCGATACCAATTTGGCGGAGGTAAGAGGTGGATCGGTAGGTACAGAGGAGCGTCCAATAAATTTCCGAGCAGGGAAAAGCGATTTCCGTATCAGTGGGCACTGGGCGAGGTGATACTTTCTGCGAGAAACCCGATAAAACACTTCTTTTCCGTGAGAAAGGCGTACCGGCTCGTGGAATTCAGGACAAATTCCTGGTCGCGTGCTGTATTGGCCAGCTTCTTTCGCGGACTTTCGTCGATATATAGCGAACGGAGAATAAAAAAGGGAAGGGTAGGTATCATGCAGAAAGAAATAATTTATTGCGACGGTCAGCGGAGTTTTACCATTTTGTCTTTTCCTCCTCTCTTTCCATTCTATACGAACGGCGACGAAAGAAGGAGCTCGATCGAAAAAATGTGGAAGGTGCGCCCGCGGAGAATTATCGGGATTTGTTCGTGAGGTCGCATTCAAATCGGGCCGACGATGGAATGCCGTCCTGCCTCTTCTGTCGTAACAGTTATAAAACGGTCCTGATATCCTGCAGGCAGTAACACAGGCTCGTGTGTTGACTTCACCGACGTCCGTGCACCTGCAGCAGCCCCTGTGTGGGCGTACCTTTCGGCGTTTAATGTATTCACGGGTAATCTTCGATCGTGCCGGTGGATCGGTGATCGGGAAACGCTCCAAATTTCGATAACGGTACGGCTTTTAAATAACTCAGGGATCGTCTGTACGCGACACCCGTTCGATCGTAAAAAGAATGTGAGAAGAATGTTTCACAATCGAGGTCAGTCACACCGAGTGTCTCGAATCGATTGTGTTCCTCTTGGAATGTTATTACGCAGCGTTTAGTTTCAAGCTCAAGAGACTTGAAAGCCATATGGTTTATCGGAGAAGATGACAATTCACCACCAACCAGTCCCTATAATTTTATTATAATATTTAGGAAAAGAAAGCTCACATAGTGCGATATCTGTGTTCATCATAATTAAATATTAAAATGAGCTACACTTTTTTATACCCACCAAAATTCTAGCAACCCCAATCTAATATCGAATTCCACTCAAAACATTCGACAAAATTATACCTTCGAAACGATATTTAGAACTTCACCAATTTCTATAACAATGCAGTAGTTTCAACGAGCTTTAAAGCTCTGCGATCAATTTGATCCCCCCCCCCCCACCCCTCTATCAGTCGCGGCGCGAATAGAAACCGACGTTTTGGGAGTATGGAATAAATCCCGAGGCCTGACAGTGCCAGTGCACGGCGAAAACAGTTTCCTAGGGGACAAAAGTTTCGTGACATGCTGCACAAAAGAATGTTGCTCTCGCCCGCAATCAATGCCTTGTCTCTGGCCACGAGCAAGGATCGATAACGCGGTTTCATTTAAAAGGGTGCATTATCATTCGCTCTGCGGGGCACAAAAGCGCCGCGAATGTTCTTCCGCCAAGGGGGTGGAAGATCGGGGCGAAACGAGAGGGAAAGCGGGATCGGTGGAGAATAGCTTCGTAAGGGAAAAACAAGCGGGCGGGGTGAAAAAGCAAACGGTAACGGAGAGTTCACGTTAAAGCAATAAAGTCTTGTCCGAGGTTCGTCGTTTATTGTGTTTGTTTCAATATCAGGGAGAAATAGGAACGAGAAGGGACGAGCATTGTGGCGGCGGCGGCGGCGTCGTCAAATGTAAATGCGACCACATTCCCATGCATGTTCACAATGTTCGACGGCGAATGCGAAAATTAGGTATGTTCGCCAGCTCTGCCGATTTTCTTCTGTAAAACTTCTAACTGGGAGAAACAGTTTCGTGAAGATAGAATTCTTCAAACACTACCTAGCTCGCGGTGGAATAAATTGTAATTACTTGGGAAAAACACACGAAGAACCTGCAAGCGTATAATTTTAATATCGAAAACTCGGACCTATTTTGCTTGTATTAAAATCTGATTTTGTTGTGGATGCTTTCTTTTCTAATTCCGTTTTTTCGATTTGTTTCATAAACACCAATTTCCATTTAATTCAAGAGTTCGGTCTCTTATTCATATTTAACTAATTCCCGATAACGATAGAAAATAGTCAATTTAAATTCCCAAACACTCCGCGATTATAATTCCTATAACAATAGCATAAGCGTATGAGTTTAATACATAGAATCCAAGCTTCCTCTATGTTTTAATAGCATTGGTGTTTCATTCATTTCAATTAATTGGAGAATATATTCCGATCATATCACTACGCAGTACGCAGGCTACAAGCAATTCAACTGCTTCGAGGTTTTAACCGATTTATAATTATTAAATGGCGAGTACCATATTACAGCCCCTAGAAATTCCTCTCGTCTCATTATTCGCGATTTTAATAACCGACAAGCGGATACGAGTTCGTACGGCTCAATTTTTTTAATCCAACTTGTTCACTGAAAAATAGCATCGAACTTTAACGAGTCCACATTTTCAAACGTACTACTCGAGCGGAGCATAGATGTTAATAATTACGACGCTCGATACAATAACGCGCCTTTCAAATTTCTGCATACAATTCCGAAATGAAATATGTAGGACTTATATCGTTCCTTGCAGTAACGCGCACAGTGGAACCTTTCACTGATCTCTCGTTCTAAATACCACGCAATAAGACAATGCCTTCTACGATACAATTATTTGGTGAAAGGAAACGCAAACGATTTTCCGTATTGCGTGCGCCAGAAACCCGACGCGTTCATTGAAATCGACGAATTTTAATAAATTATGCACGACACTCTCGTTTTTCAAATCGTACCCAACTCAATCGTACACCCTTGCTCAAACCTCGATGACCTGGAAAGCGAGTGTGCGAATTATTCTGCGGAAAATTTTCACGAGATTTTACACGCGGCGGAAAAAAAGGAGGTTAATTTGAAGTACAGGAAATTACCAAGACTCTTGTAAGCGAATTCCTTGAGCTGTTAAGTACAAAAGATTTAGCGACGCAAGCCCAAACCACGGGGCAATTTCCTTGACGGCAGTTTTCCGAGCTTTCCAGCAACTTTTACGCACTACACGCCACTCGCGAGCCGTGCACGTTTCTCTGGCATGAATGCCGTAATGAAATGAAGAAACTAACAGTAAGTGGCGAGAACTGT
Organism: Andrena praecox; assembly: GCA_963932275.1. Lineage (NCBI taxonomy): Eukaryota > Metazoa > Arthropoda > Insecta > Hymenoptera > Andrenidae > Andrena > Andrena praecox. Next base: position 51,555,763 of record OZ010732.1, read on the forward strand.
AAAGTTCCGCGAAAGCTTTTAATTAGGATTACACGTTATCTCGACCTCGCGCGCTGTACGCACAGCGCAAGCAGCTATTTCAATTATACTGTCGAACAGGTCGACGGGGGTGAGACTGTTTCGAGATAATTTCAGATATGAATGCAATTATGACATGAATTATTCATATTTCTCGTTTGTACGTTCCGCGTCATTTTGCTGCATAGCAATGCTTCCGTTCAGCAATGCTAAAGAGGTTTGGAAACAAGCGCCGTGGATCTTGCAGCAATTGAAGGAGATGAACGGAGGATGGATTCTTGTAGATTATTGTAGAATACCTATATGTACTGGCAAATTAAGAACGAGCTAACTACGATTGATTAACAATTGCAACTTCTTTCTTCAGACTTGTACCTACATATATCTACTTGCTGACAATTATTTATAATTCTATAAGAATTATAATTCTATGTATAATATGTATATAAATCATATAGAACCTAATGGTATAAAACTAATGACAAAATAATTAAAAAATCATAAAATAATTAAATAATTGTCACATGAGATTAAAGTCACACGTGAGACACGATATTTTTCTAATCGTGGATTTGCACGTTTTACTCCGTATAGACGGATCAATATTTCATTCTCTGGGTAATAGCTGGACCCTACTTGCGTTGAATAAATATCAATATCTCGCTCTGTCGGTTCATACAAAACTGTGATACCAGTTTGTGAAATTTAGTAGTATTCTAATTTACCCATCATGGAAAATTTCAAAGGATTTTGTTCTTGAGATAGCCAGAAACAAATTATTTTTCTATACAGGATCGAAGATTATGTTATGAGTAGGTATACTTTTGTGCAAGTTATTATTCGAGGCTTCAAAAACACCATCAGCGTTCTACATATATGTATATTCTAAAATAAAACGTGTCAACAGTACTTACGTCGACACTTTTATTTCAAGCTTCTGCGTCAAATCTCTACCTCTAGCAATAATTCTTTTCCTTCCCGTGTAAGGTTCGTCATACTGCCCTCCTTAGTTAAAATGTCCTAAATATAGCGCTTTTTCATTTTTCAAGATATGTTGAAATACTTGAAGTTCCACACGTCTTTTAAGCAGTCAAATTTATTTAACCTATCTGCTTTTCAGATGGTTACAATATCCTATGTGAAGCATTTAATTAATTTCTATGATATGTCAATATTAAATACATTACCTAGCATAATAATAAAACTTCAGTTTTCTCGGTTGTTCCGAATGGCTAGATAGTCCAGACTACAGATAAGTACGTCAGTTGAGGCTATTGCTCAACCATCACCTCAGAAATTCCCTCCTTCCCGTAGGAACTCTCACTGCGCCTTGGCCGACCAAAACGAAACGGCCGAGCAGAGTTTTCTCAGCGATCGATGAGAATGTTTAATCGGCTTACCGTAGGCAGATATAAATTTTTCAGCACAGCTGCCGATTTTCCAGCGAGCACGCCGCGATATATCTAGCTGCAAACGGTTATTCTAGCGCGAGCATAACAGTAAACGCGATCTGATTTATGCCGGCGAACCTACGAAATAAATCCGCAACTAATCCCCGCGCGAGTACGGGACGTCCAGTCAATATCAGCTTAAAAGGGGGAACACACATTCGATTAGCGTTCCTTCCGATCCTTTCAGTTGCTCGTTTCCGTGCCCCTAAATGCCCATTTAACGAAACGAAACGAAACGAAACGAAACGAAACGAAACGGATGACCCGTCAAAACACACGCGATCGAGGTCACTCCGAGGCTCGTGAAATTTCTCTGCCTTTTATTTCCAATTCGTAGCATTACGATCTACTGATTATTTGTAGAGAATATAGGAAGGCAAGTCTCGCGGATAGAGCGTGGTCAGGTGGTCACTCAATAACTGAGGAGAATCAGATTAATAGGGCTTTATTATAAAATGATCTCGCACGGGACCAGAGAACTGTTTCTTCAAACGCAGTAAAAAATCTCCTCAACGGCTACATGACTCACAGCCATCTCGCCGCCAATACACGCCATCGATGGTCGCTCGCTGTGTCGCTTGTTTATGGCACGGCCTGTAACCATACCCCTAAACTAACATTCCCTCAAAGCGGTCGGCTTAAAAATGTTTACGAAAGCAACCAGTGCCGCCTTCAGGATTTAATCTTGGGCGGAGCCGAGTTGAACGGATAAGAATATTTTTAATGGAAATTCAATAAAATTCATTAGGTGATTATTAAAATTTATTTAAAGAATAAATTCGCAATGTTCTTTTATTCTTACAAAGCCCCTTGGGCTCTCCTCTACGCGCGCCATTGGAAGAAACATACTTGTGAATGCTCCTTAGAGTATATGAAACCGTAACATCGCCAGTGAAAAACAGGGAAAAATGATAGCCATTATTATCCGTCGATTAGAAGCGAAGCTACGGCGCGGGCGCTTTAAGGGGGGAAATTACGAGCTCGGAACGATAAAACGCCGCGCAATGAGAACGAATATTCGCTCTGATTAAGGAAGGAAATTACGATCGCGAGAGGATAAAATGGTCCTGGATGAGAACGGACGCACCTTCCGAGGAAATTGTTCTTTAGCTCCTTGAAATACAATGCCTGCTATCCTATAATACGAGCTGACAAATGGGTTAGGTTGGTACGATGAAAAATTGTGTTTTATTGTTTGCCTCCGATGTGATCAATCAAGTCGACTCGCGATAAAGGAGACCCCGTATCCCTGCTTCGTTTAAGAAAAAAGCTCTAGAGAAGATACCGTAATATTTTCGCAGAAGAACATCGGCTAAAACATTATTAAAATATCGTCAAGTTCGAAGAGTCCAAGGCTTCTCAACAGCTAATTAGCAAACCTATTTACAAGTGAGAAGAAGATTTCACTTGGCTTCGGGTAAAGTGATATTACTCTTCTCGGACTCGTTGCAAATGGAATATGCATAGTTTTGTCGCCTGCATTCAACGACTTTTGCTCCAGCATAATCTTATCCGGGATCTGCATAAATTTTCCGAGCGTGCAAACTACGTTTTTCTCGGCAGGAAAGTTTGAGTTCGCGGGATTCTGTTGCTTTGCGCTTGTTAACGGCAGGTTCGAAAAGGGAACGGTAGCCTGGAGGATGAAACGGTCTCGATTATTGTCTGTTGATCGGTCGCTCGGAACGTAGCGCTCATTTTAGCGACAAAAGCATGGTACTTTCGTACAAGACCGAAGTCGTTTCCGTATCGCGTTATCGTTACGACTGTCTTCTCCCTTTCTGCTAATTAAAGCTTTCTAATTGCTGCCAAGGCCCCGCAGAAGCATCAGCCTTGTTTCCTGATCTCTATGAAGCTTGTTTCAAGCGTGCTTCGAGCTCGAGGAAATTACCCCACTCCCCAGTTCGACCCCTTTCGACCGAGCGAGCGGAATTTTCTTTCGAAATTTCAGGGGACACATTCCGCGTACGATGTAGCCGACTTTAATAAAAGTTGAAGCAGTTTTTCGTGATCCTGGATTACGAGAAGCATAAAAGTTCCAGTTCGATAGAAGTTTTGATATCGATAAGTAATAGCTATATGGATAATTATAAGGATAATTTAATATTTATATGTATACTTCAGTCGCCGATAGGGATTGGAAGGAACTTCTTGCTTTGATCTTTCTCAAAGAAACTTTTCAATTTGGTCAACCTTCGTTCGAATTGCCTCGACAATTCCCATAAAACTTGAAGCCGAGGTATTTAAGACAGAGAATATCGTAAGACAAATATTCATGTTCGCCAACGTCTTCGTACTTTAAGGGGAAAAAAAATTCTGAACGCTCGCTAAAGGGCTTTCTCCGCGATATTTTGCGAGAGCTAATAAAGAACTGCGCTATTGCAAAATGTATCACGTTTCATTGGGAAAGCAGCGAGGTGCATTTCACGGATTCATAAATTGCCTCCAACATCCCTCGAAAAATAGAGGAAACGAGAGAGATTCCGAAACAGACTGTCAAATAAAACTGACGAGGACCGCAGGTGCGCACTTTTAAGTTGAAAGCGATCGCTTCAAAGGACTCTCCCTTCGCCTATGGGATAATCCCCAGTTAAGACGTCATCAGTTGAAACGTCGCTACTTATTTGCAGTGAAATGTAATATTCGTGCAACGGTTTATTTGCATAATCAAAAAAGTGCGCGACGAGGGAAGGCCTTCAGAGTTCAGAGGATGCTCCTAAATGGGAAAAGCAATCTCCCGTGGTCTGCCTCCAATGCTACGTTATTAACGCAGCGTCTTACCGCTTGCTGCACCACCTTCTTAAGATTTCAAAATGCTCAGAGATGTTTCCCTATAAATGAACCAGGGATTTCCAATTGTCATCGCTGCACCACTTGCTGGGGACGTTTCACGTTAATTAAAATACGTTTCGATGAGCCTCGTTTCAACCATGAACTTACTTATTGTTAGTCGCGTTTCAGTTCCTCGAAGAATAATGTTTTTGAAGAAGTATGGAAGGAAACTGTTGTTTGTTAAAGTTTCGAATAATTGCATGGTGTTTCGTTGTTATTTTCAATTTCAGAAGCCCAAAACCGTTGGACAGTAGGTATTTCGACAGTGTTACGAATTGGAAATATATTTTCCATGAAATATTGAAATACTACGCACCGCAATTTTCATGGTAGGTATGCAAAACAGTGAACACGTGTTTATTTTTAGCGGTGGCTCCGAGCATCGAAACATAATTTATCGGCTATCGATTATTCGACATTTATAATTAATTCTACCCCTGCTTTCCCCAATATTCGCACGATTCTTCTAACTCTACATATGTTTTTTATCAAGTATTTATTCGCTGGAATTAATACTCACTTTGATGCTTCGGCTGCGCTCGCTTTATCACGTTGCTGCATATGAAATGAAGTTTCTCGAGTAAAAGGTAGAACGTAGTCAAATACGAAATTCTACATATTAAAATGACTTAGATTTCCTTGAATCTGAATTTAGAAAACAAAGTCTTGGACTAGTCGCTGGTTAATAGTTTAATCATTTTTATAAAGAAGCATCGCTTAATTATTCATACCGCGAACTAGGATCTTTTAAATAACAAACTGGAGATTCTTTTTGAAAAATAATGCAGAAGAGAAGCCTCGACTTTTTGCTGCTTAACAAAGTGTCTGCTGCTTAATAAATCGCCACGCTCCGAGTTCAGAAAAAAAACGAGATTTCATATGCACGAACGAGGCGGTTACTTCTTTGATATAAATCTCTATAGAGTTTGGTACACAGGGGATTGCAAAAAGAGCACGTATCAAGAGTTCGCTGTGTGACTCAACAGAAATTGAGTTTCGACCGCTGTGCTCCTCGATAAGAAACTCCTTTCGATTAGCCCGGAACACGAAAAGTTTCGCGCGCAACTCCGCGCAATTGTTTCGTTTTATCTCGGGCTATCAATCATTCCGGCGAACTTACGTGTGTCGCGTATTTTCCCCTTGAACACGGGGAAAGATGAAAACTAAGTAAACATTTACTTTCGGCACACGAAACGCGAAGTTAACTGCTCCAAGTTCTACGCCCGTAAACGCGAGATTTGCGAACTTACTGTTAAAACACGTATTCCTCCTTAAGATCTTAATTCATCACTCAACTTTAGACAGCCCTATTCACGATAGAATCGTGGTATTGCTGTGTTACACGTAGTATAAACGCGACGGATCTTAAATCAATTAGTATGGAACAGAATTCTATGAAAATACCAGACAAAGTGGATCAAGTATTGCAAGCTCTTTTTCTAAAACTAACAATAGTGATGAATTTCGATTTCTACGTAGAGACTTTTCTACGTTTTAGGGAACAGATTAGGGTAGGCCTGTAATAAAATTGAGAATGCAAGCGAAATGAAGAATAGCTTCAAATGATAGAAATTATATTTTGTGCAATCCCCTTTTATTCACACTTCTTTAATCACCTGAACCAATTATCAAACACCTCTATAGAATACTTTAACCAATGAAAATAATGGTAATACTGTGTTAAATATTCCCTAATTCAACTTCGAATATTTAGTACGCTAGTACCTATATCGACGATTATTGGCAATATTTTATCGGATCACGATAATATCGTATTCCATTGACGAAGACGTATAGGCGTATAGGCGTCCCCGTGAAAATGGCTGTTCTGTTTTTCACCGTGACATATCGCGTAGCCCCAAATTATTGGCGCGAGGAGAAAACTCACTGTCCGAACGTATATTGAACGCTACCAAATGTCAGCACCAAAACAGAATTTATGTTCCTACAAAATGACAAATAATTCACCGCTGGTGTGGTTCCAGCAGGAAAAACTGGAGTCGTATTTAGACCATAATACGTGGTTAAATGCGGAAGATGAATGTATCTGTGCTGCGGCGAAGCATTTTGATTTGAAATCGTGGCGCTTTTATTAGGTCGGAACATATGAACTCGATGCGATGATAATCTTATAATGTTCATGCCTCCGTGAACGAGATTATAGGTATTCCTTATAATTTGAACTAAGGAGTTTTTGGAAGAATTAAGTACTTAAAAATAAAAAAAAAAAACAAGAAGGTCCTGTGTCTGGCATGAATACTTGGTCAAATGGTTCACATTTCACGCGGAAACTGAAAGGTACCTAATCCTTATATTGGCTTTGTTCCTCGTGTAAATAAATTGCCACAAGAAATGATTTTTCTGTAACGAAGAGTTTTGCTCAGAAGTTAAAGCATCTGGTACTCCAAAATTGAGTGCGAACGACATTTAAATAGTTGAGATTACAATTAGGGTAGGGTGGGGCTAATAGTCCCGTTTTTCGTATACACCTATGTAAAATTTAGTCCTAACAATCTAGGGATATCTGGTGTTGTTTTGTATAAACTATAACTATTATGGTTTACGTTAGCGAAGTTCGTTTGTTGATACTGTTATTTTCTGTTGAGTTATATCACAAAATGTTTGTCAATGCAAAATGGACTTCTTGCCCCACGCACGGGGCAAAAAGTCCATTGCATAAGATAGACAATCCCTAATGTCTTTTCGTGTAATATTACACTAAATAAGTAAAAAACTCTTTTCAAATCAACAAATATTTATTAAACCAATTCATTTTGGTACACAATATTGAAAGAAAGCATGACTTCTTTAACAAAAAATAAAAATATAAGTCAGAGGCTCACTTTGAACTGAAAACTGAAAAAAATCGCTCAACTAAGACAAAAAACAGTATTTAAAAACTTTGGCATCATTTCTTTATACTTTGGCCATCTTATTATGAAAACAAATAATATAATATATATAGTTTCAGAACGAAGGCAAACGTGTTACTTTTCGTAAGAAAATTGAAACGTGCTACTTTTCGTAACGCACGTCGACTAAAGGAACATACAATCTTAATGTACTTGGCTGATACGCTTTTAAACTGTGGTTTACTTCGTCTAAAACAATAAAGACGACGTATTTCTTTTAGTTTTCGATGCATAAAATAACGAAGGCGTCGCGTAATTCGCACGACCGTCCAGGAGCGACTGGCGATTCTGTGGTCACCTCCGTTTCTTCTCGCCTTTTACATAGTGTAGGGGAAAGGTGGGATAGTTGATCACAGTTTTGCTTTTTTATTGAAATAATAATAATGGTTTGCTTTGTTTGTATTTAATTATGTAAGTTGTGATTCTTAGAGTATTCTCAATATACTTTGACAAATTTGAGAGTTGAAAACTAATTTTAATGACAGAATTTTAACATTTTCTGGCAGTGGCGTCATGCACAAGTATCCCCCACTGAAGGGGAGACTTGATCAAACGGTTAGGGAGACTTGATCAGTGAACTTTCAGAGTAAATAACACATTAACTTTCTAAAAAATATTTATTATCTTCGTCAATAACATGAAATAAAGGGAATATCATAAAAAGAAAGTAAACTATAACAAACTTGAAGGAATTACTGAAAAAATGAAACCGTAGAATTAAACTCTATGACATAAAACAACATAAATGCATTCTTAAAAGACATTTCACTTAGATATCATCTGATTAAGATGATGATAAAGAAAAGATTTTCCTTCTCACTTTCTTTGCCGTATTTTTCGGTTTCATTAGCCGTTCTATGGTTCTTTATTGGAGCATTTTCAGCTGTTCAAGTATCCCACCTCACACACTGATCATGTATCCCTCAATGCACTCGATTTGAAAAAGATGAAAAATTAAACTTACCATAAATATTTAGATAAATCAATAAATAGCATTAATTGACTCGAAATTGCCGTTTTTACTTAGTATATTTCAAATCGTTGAAAATGCAACATTTACTCGAAAAAGAGGAAGAACAAGCAGACCGAAATATTTACTTTTTGGCTGCAAATAAGATCGAAGCTTATAACAACATTATTCTATGCTCCCAAAAGAAAACTGCAACGTGAAGTGTTGCGATGATGTAAACATTACCACGCTAGCGTGACAGCAGGCACAAATTGCCAATATATTAAGTAAAAAACTGATTTGATCATGTATCCCCGCTGATCAACTATCCCACCTTTCCCCTACTGCGAAACTCAATACATTGTTTAGGAATAGAGATATTCAGTTCGGGACTTTTTACCCGGCGGACTTTTAGCCCCACTCTACCCTACTGTATTGTGTAAAAAATTGTGTTTAGAAGGCTGTCAGGTGAAACATCATTTATTGGATCTTTTGTGAAATTACAAATTCCTAACTGAGCTGTGTTCATCCGCTTTTCGAATACAATAATATTAGCCCTCGAAACAATAATTTAACTGCATAAACTCTTTTTTTATCATACTTTTAACGAAATTTCAAATTTGCTTCGTGATACAACCCTAATTAAAACTTTCATAAGTGACAATAATGTCAATTATAAATGCTATCAACAAAATACAATCAATTTTTCGTTCGTATTTATCAACTAGTAGCAGCAGGTTAAGGCAGGATACCACATTTGACTGCGATTTTGGAGGCGTTTTTCATGAATTTTTTTGCATACAAAGAATGCGCAGAAACAAAATCGGTTTCAGTCATTCATTAATGTAACTTTAATCTGTAATTACACATTTTTTGAAACTGAAAAAGTGAAAAATAATCTCTTGTAGGTGGCGCCAAAATACACTCCTTTGGAGGAACATCGTTAGACGGCGTGTCAAATTCCGCTTTGTACGTGGCTCTTAGAAAAAAAACCAAAGAATGCTCCTATTAACAACAATATTTTTCAATGATGTACGTAGGGATTTTACGAAATTTCGATTTTTAAGAAAATGGCGGCCATTTGAACAAAAAGGTCAATTTTTTAGGCTAAAAAAGTTTAAAGAAGTTTATAAAATTGCGCACCAAAAGAAAAATAACAACGCTACAGCAAAAGTCCTACGTACATCGTTAGATTACACCACGGGGAAGAATTGTGCAAAGTTTCAAGTCAATCGGATGAAAATTATAGGAGTAATCTGACACGCCGATTTGGAAAACATCGTTTCGAGAAAAACGCGTTTAAAGTTTTATATAGATTTATATATCTGTTCCAATCCGGTTTTTACACAAGAAAAAGGTTCCGGCCACCTTTCTAATGAACGAATTTCGATTCTATACACTTGAAAGAGTCCTTTGAGAACAAAAAAATTTTCAATTTTTTTTAAGTGCGAAGGTGGTATCCTGCCTTAAAGGAAGAGGACACTAAAGAAATCGCGATTTTCCACCATTTTTCAGAATTTTTTTTTTCCTGCATTTTTGGCAAGTCTGAACCCTTGTTCAACCGTACACAACATGGTTTGACATTCAGTGTTGCCTTTCTACCAGAAAAACCTATTTTTCCAAAACTTTGCGAAAGAGCCGAAAAGCAAAACCTTCGTTTTTCGGTATATTTCTCTGTTAATTAGCTCTTTGAGTATGTTCAACCGCTGGCTAGTGTTTTGGGAAATGCAAATTAACTGCGTGGCCTTGACATTGTTTATTTTCACCAATGTCCAAAATGCGTTTCACGATTCTAAAACGCACGTTGTTATTATTACAATGTTACTCTGCCTCGATTAGGTTTCTAACTATAGAAAATTCCTTACACATATTTTTGTGTTTATAAAAAAAAGTTCTTTATCCCTCCTTGACCAATCATCCTGAATTCTGAAGTTGGAAATCTGGTTACTTTACACACATATAGGGATTCACAAGAAAATTGACTGCAAGATGTGGCAGTTTGGCGGAAATTATTGGGCAAACTTACACCAGCCCCAGAATAAGCACCGATGAAAGCACAAAAAGACCACCTTTCTTGATAAATAGGAAAATGCTGGATGCTTTTGTCTCTGTGGGAGCTGGTTACGCTGCAATGGAATCCGGTATCAATGTGCTTTCATCAACAGCATGGTGGAAAACACACCTTGAAAAAATTCAAGAAATAAATAAAGAATTGAAGGAAAGTGTTCTCCGGAAGTCGTGCCAAGTTGTGAGAAACGTGCACACTGTCGACGAAGGTGAAATGCTCGATACGCAGATGTCATTCGATGGATCATGGCACAAGAGGGGACACACTTCCCTCCATGGCATCGCCTTTGCCATAGACATAACGACAGGCCTCGTTGTGGATTACGAAGTGATGTCAAAGTATTGCCACATGTGCGCGATACGAACAACTGAATTCGAAGCAGATTCACCAGAATTTGTCGAATGGAAGAAAGTGCATGTGGAAATTGGAGAATGTCAAGTAAGTTTTGTGTACGGATATAATTTTGATATATCCATAAAAAAAAGAAAAATATGTATTTGCATGTATATGTATACTAGCTTTATTACCCGGCTTCGCCCGGAATTTAGATTCTAATTTTACCGTCCCAAATAATATTTCCCTGAAAAAAAAGTTGATGCTTGCAAGAAAGAAACTTGAAAACAAATCAATTTCACTAATTCAGTCATCCACAAAATATTTATTGAGAATCTCTTGCTCTGGGATCATCCCAACATTCTCAACAATGTATGCGTTAAGCGGTCGTCGCTATCCGCACCACTTCTTGGAATCATTCGGTCGAGAGTGAGAGAACCCGAGGTACCCGAGGTACCCGAGGTACCTGAGAGCGAGCGAGAGGTGACGAATGAGTGGCGCGGCGTTACCGTCTGCTACGTAGAGAGATACACTGTCTCGTTTCGTCTTTCACGTGCCTACGCTGTGTCTCTCTCTCGCGAGCCATCGGCGGCTTGGAATCGTAGACACTATTCGTTTATTTTAACTAATAACTCGAGAAGGGAAGGACGTAGCGAGCTGAAAATAGTCATATTCATCTGGATTAGCCAGGCATAATGAGCCGAGATACCTTTCGTGACCCCAGACTTTACCGTTAGAAAGTTCTTCGGCGACAGACAAACACACACTTTCCGCTTTATAGTATAAGAAGAAGAAGATAAGACGATAAGAAGATAAGAAGATAAGAAGATAAGATGTATATGTATATGTATATGCACGCATTTATTCTTTTAGGTAAATTTTGAAGGATCCTCCGGAAGGATGGAGATCGCAGCTGCTGAAGCAATGTGGAAGAGATCCATGGGAACATTGTAACATGCGATACACCACAATGTTATCAGATGATGGCGATGCAAAGACCCACACCTATCTTCAAAGTTTGCAAGTGTACGGTCCTGACATTGACATCCAGAAAGAAGAATGTGTAAACCCCGTTGCGAAGCGCATGGGTACTGGCCTTAGAAATGTTGTGAAAGAGTGGCGAGCCAAAAATGTGACACTTGGTGGCAAGGGTGAAGGCACACTCAAGGAATCTACCATTGACAAATTGACAACATATTACAGGTTGTAAAGCGATTGCAGAAAACATATATTTCGTCAATTGGATATTTTCAGTCGGGTTGCTACAATTTACTTCTAATGTTACAGAAATGCTATTGTAAAGAAATATGTATGCCAAATGTAAAGGCCATGGAAGATGCTGTGTCACTGTAGCTCTACAGACAGCAAACCTAACCATGTCAGATGTCCTAAGGGCAAGCAATCCTGGTGCTTTTACAATCGAGCAAAAAGTATTAGACGAAAACCAATGAGCCACACACGCATGTCACTCGAGCTGTCCGAAGATGTCGCCACCAAAGTGAAACCCCTCCCTATACGAAAGAGTGTTAAATGAAAATTTAGGCACTCAAAATGCAAATGAATCTCTTGGTGCAAAAGTGTGGAGATTCTGCCCGAAGAGACAACATTTGTATCGAAGGCAAGGCTTGAAGTAGCTGTGGCACGTGCTGTTTCAGAATTTAATATGGGTTGTGAAGGCTCATTGACAGTAAGGAAACAAACAGCTATAAGTATAGCTAGAAACAGAGACAACAGAAGAGAAAGCTGCAGTGCACAACAGCAATCCACTACAAGAAAGCGCTTTAAGAAGAAACAAACCACAAAGAAAATTGCTGCTGAGAGGAAGAGACCATAGAGCAAGATTGACGAGGATGTGTATCAATCAGGTGGATTTTAGAGTATACAAAAAGGAAAAATGGTCTGGAATTTATGCTCTTTACATTTAAAATGCATTTATCTCAAAACTTACTTTTTTAATATATTTAATGTTCCAGAACTCCAGACTGGCATAAGGGCTTTACTTCAAACCTACTTCCTACCCTTAAGAGGATTTTCCGCATGTCTCAAATATTTTCGGATTTCAAAATTTCAGTGTCTTCTTCCCTTAAATTTCAAACAACCTTAAAACTCTTGCCAACATGTTTCCAAATTAAACACAATATAAACACACATAAACATTTATCGTCATATGTTCCCAAGAATCTACGAACCCACAATCACAGTATCAACAACACTAAAGAAAGAAGGTAGCTTATGGTAGAAATTTTGCGAATCAACAGCCTGCGCAAGAATCAAGGACGAATTACGCGTTCGTCTCGCAAGCAGTGCTGTATGTACTTGGCCAGAGAAACAGCAAAAAGGATAGCCCATCACGCGATCGAGTCACGCACCGCGAGTTACCACTAACGATTATTAGAATCCCCCGAAAAAAGGCTCATAATAAGCACTGCCTACTGGCAGGGCACACCGCGAAAAGGAACAATCACAAAGGCTGCTGACAGCCAAACTACGCCGCGTTAACTCGACGCGACGAGTGTGAACTGCGGCGCGAAATTTAAAAGGAAGACATCGCGCGCTTTCGATACTCACCACAGCCGGTGGGCCGAGCCGGTGATCACGAAATCAGCTGCCGCGGGCTCGATGAACGGATGAAACTTGTCAACACCAAATGGAGCAAGCACGTTCTCTCTCTCTCTGTCTCGCGCGCGCGCGCGCCTCGGTAAAGATCACAGGTGAAGAAGGGAAGCTTGATCAACAATCGACACACGAAACTATCGCTGGTGTCGCTGGTTTGCACGACGGGGGCACGATCGCGACGAAGGGATACGATGAAAGGCAACACATGCGGTACGGCTAGCGCGAAGCGACTGAACCCCTTCCGAGTTCCGAGCCGCGGTGTCGCTGCAGACCAGCCGACCGCTGCCGATTCGCCCGAACGGCCGCGTTCGGGCCGGATCGCGAGGACTCGGCGCGACCACGTTGCAAAAGCACGCTACTTTACGGGCCCGCGAAATAATCGTGCCAACGACGCTGGGTAGTCAACACGGTGCTCCGATCCGAGATCTACGGCCGGACGATAACGTTCCGTTCCACGCGAAAAGTTAAGTACCGTATTTTCCTCTTCGTGTACTTCGATCTATCGGTACGGACTACGGATCCGCGCTCCGATTCGCGTCGATTGGTCGACGCGTAGCGGGAAAATTTCAAAGACTCGCTTGTACTGCGGTTTTTAATCGGAGCTCTGTGAATATCTGCGTACTTATAGCTGTGAATGTTTCTCTGAGATTGTTATTATGATGCGCAGAATGGAATGAAGCGTATGGTAAACAGGTTTCCTTTGAGTGTTGCGCGATTTGCGATTGCATAATATTTATGAATTTTTATTATGCTGTAGCTTTAATTAGTTTTTCTGTGTATTATATTAAAGATACTGTCGTTGTGCAAACGTGAGTATTAGGACTCCCGTTGCTCCATTACGTTCCCCAGTTATTTTACTAATAATCTGGCCAAGTCGATCCTCAAGTTCGGGGCCCTATTGGTGGCCCTCAAGTTTATGGGGTCACGTCGAAACGAGGAGTGGAATTCACGGCGCTGGTTGGAATGTGGTAAAGGCCGGAATGAAGGTCGAATAACCCTTTCAACCGGTTGTCACAATCTCATGGCCGTGTTTTCCAATCCGATCAAGTCACTGAATACCTACCTGCAAAATTTCTACATTTTTTAACGACGACGACTTTTAGCAAATCTGCACGAGAAACTGCACGGAAACAGCTGAGGAAAACGGATATTTGAATTCCTTAGATTTTTTGCTAAAAAAAAAATGCCACTGCATTAATGAATTATTCTGAGGAACTAAAAATTCTAATTATATTCTAATTAAGTACTTAAAATTAGTAGCTCCAATACACCTCCAATTTTAAATTTTCTTCATGTACAATCGCAGAATATTAGAAGGGGCTGTTTTTAATCATAACATTAGAGGCAAATATTAGAGGTTTTTTAAGTAGTTTTCAGCTTCTGTTTTATTATAAGATAAATGTGTTCTCATTCAGCGATCGTTTGCATCAAATTCGAATAGAGTCGTCGAACAAAACAAGTCCAAAGTAAAGTTTGGCAATCATTAAGGAAATACTAATTATTTTGAAACTGATACCTTCAAAACCACCGCAACAGAATTCTCTCAAGTAGTTATCGATTTCCCTTCAAAACTTATCAATTTCTTAATGCTTGAAGCTCATCACATTATCGGGAAGCTCTTAAACAGACACCATTAGGTACTAGTTTAAACGAAAGCCTCCCTGCAATTGCTATCGGCCTACTTGTGCCTCACATTTATAAATTTAATTCCACTTCTATCGCCTTCGAAAGATGAAACAGCTCTCCTTTTTTTTAATAACCATTCACAGCTGCATCACAAAGGTTCCATATTTCTGTCAACGCGCAATCATATTTCCCTGAAATTTATAAATATTACTACACCAAATCGTGAAGGAATCAATTAATTCTTTGAATTCTGTTTACCATTAGTAAACAAAATAAGCAAAGTTGATGCGTGATCTGAAATGGTCCCCATTCACTGAAATTTTTGCGTCGCAGACTCCTTAAAAATTTATTTCGATCAATTTCCTATGCAAACGAGCGCGAACACAGTTAGGGTTGGCTTGAATTGGAGCCTCCCTCTTGCGAATCGGCGAGAAAACACTTGGTCGAATACAACGAACTGTCAAGCGAGGCACGTATGTTCCCTAATTACACGCGCGGGACGTGTGCGTACACCATTCCGAACAGGTCCGAAGCTGGTAGCATCGGTTCGTTACGCATCGTATCGACGCTACAATTTACGTAGTCCACCAGCGTGTCCCTCCGCGCTTTGCGCGCGTTAATCGTGACTTATTCCAATTCTTCGACTGTCCACGGGCGAACGCTGGCAAATCCGTTCGATCCCCATTATAACATACTCTTTATAACAGCTTCCCTCAGACGCTCCAAATCTAAAAAGGAGTAACAACATTTCAAGAAGAAATTTTATATGTATATGGTAAAATAAAAATTAGAAAACGATTTGTTACGCTTCAAAACGTCCACGGATGTCGAAATTAAAGACTGAATTTCTTACAAAACACTAGGAATCGTTAGTTTCCCAGTCTATTCCCTGTTTGGTTAAACGGTTTGTACTTTCCCCGCATGGTGAGGATTTCATAAAAATCACCAGAAGCCACTTCCACTAGATGCTGCTTCGAAAATGTAGTTTCTCGTCACTCTATGCCTCGATGGTTTCTAATTGACGAACTACCCACGTTACACTGAACAGAAGAAAGTGAGATTAAGTAGAAGAAAGCGGTTACGCAGAAGTGTGGTTTCCAGTGCATCGAGAACCGCTCGCTTCACCGTGGCTACTTTCTTCTGTTTAGTTTTACAGAACTTGAATAATTTACGCATTGTTTGCCTGACCATGAGAAATCGATGGCTTCGACGCGACAGTCTGAGAAGCACTTGAGTGTTGATCTGTAGTATGAAGTAACGCGCGCAAAGTTCTCGACTTATGTAGGTAAATGCGGTTCCCGTTGGCGAGACAGTTTGAGTGATTGCGCGCTCCATCGAATTGGGAGAATTTACGGAGTCATCTGACGCGATGAGCCGAATTGCTGCCCCCGGGCAACGATGTGAGTTAATCGTGATTTCATTTGATTAAGCTTGATTAAACTTGCTTGTATTTGGCTGCGTGTAACGACGCTTGTTCGTGATAAATTGGCCACGTTCCGTCTAAACTGCGCGCGCGCGCTTCTCAGAGGCGTGCGTCTTAATTCATCATTGCTTTGGGTGAATAATCGTCGGGGCGACATGTGATTATTCATCACCGATATATTCCACTGTACACCATGCTGTTAAGGATATACCCAAAGTGTCCTCTTAAAAATTATTTCGATTGCTTTATACAGATAATAAAATGTTGACACGAAAACACCGATCAAATGAAATTCAAATACTTTAATTAAATTCTGTAATTCTCACTTCTTTATCGCGAGTTTCAGAATTTATTTCCATTAATTTTAGAAACTTGTCGAAAAAATAAACCTACTGGAAATGTGAAACTTATTATCCATATTGTAGATTCAAAATTCGGCTAACTTTGATGTATTTCTGTGCAATTCTGTGATCTACTTCATATTTCTTTAATATCTTTAATATAAGAATATTACTGGTGTACGGTGAAACGTGTTCTATGTACTTAAATCATTATACAATATATTTTCTAAACGATCGTGAACGGTTCCAGACGCGCAGTTTAATTATAAAAATCACGCTTATGAGACACAGTAGAATGTGTCCATGATTTCACGGTACACTAAGATTGTCGCGAGCTGCGTCGAGTTGCAATTTACGGAGGCGTTCGGCGCGTTTCAACGAGTTAAGTTAACGCTGCAGGCGACGACGCGAGCTGCTCGTGACTCGGTCTGATTAGGCTTGCTTATGCTTCATTAAATTTAGCAATGACTGCCCGAAGGCATATTACGTTAACCTAAACATGGCTCTCGGAAAATACAGAAGTGCTCGCACACGTCTGCTACTGCCACTCAGCAGTGCAAACACCATTATATTATTATTTATACCAAAAATAATGTAAACCTAACCATTATTACAATGGCTTTTCCTCGATTATTTTTGTTTCTTAGTAGAATGCTGCCTACATTTTTTGTACTTCGTAGAATTTCGCTCAGAAGAAATAAATTTATACTATTAATTTGGATTGGAACTGATGCTTCATTTATATTTCACACCAATGAATTTCACCTTCTTGCTAAAATTTAAATGGGACTGCATGTTTTAAATATTTCAATAAAACCATTCTTCCAAAAATACTATTCATGAAAATGGTGGGCGAAATAATAATATCAGTATTGGACATCATTATCCGTTACAGTGCTAGAAATTAATTAAATAATCCACTATAGTCGACGCGTGAGTACGTTTCCGCAAAGCATGCGATGCTTCTTGTCTAACCGAAAGGTATCGTCGAAAGCGCTGAGTAACGTCGCAGTTTCGTCACCGGTAAGTATGCCTCCTGTTATATTAGGCTCACATTATGCAAACTCGAACGAGTACACGCTAAGCCTTCGATCATTTAATTGAAAATTACTTAGCGGTAATGTCGTCTTAAGTAGCCTCCTTTATGCAGCCATTGTGTAAATGTGTACTCGTCCGAAAAGAAATCTGTTCCAAGAGTTGTATGCTCAAGAATTTAAAAATGTCCGGATTACTTTCTAGATGAATTACGTAGTAAGTAATAAAAATGGTAAGAGGCAAAGAAATAGCTTGGGATAATAATAAATAAACTTTCAACCGGCTCAGATTGTTACTCGAAACCTATTTTATTTGCCGTTTATTGGGAAATTATATTATTTCTGTTTCTTTAACTTTTTGGATGCAGCTGAAGATATAGGTATATGTTTATGTATTTCTTATAAATAGAAAATTAACTTCGTTAAAAAATACTAAACGTCGCAGAGTCATCGGTGCGTGAACATGTTTTTACCTCACGCAACTATTTTCAAAAACAGCCTTAACATAGTCTTTTCACACGTGCTTGTTAAAGCGTTTCGCCTCGAACTATCAGCGAAAAACTTAGCACGTCCAGTTTATCCTTGGCGTGTGCAGTTTTACTACAGGTTGCTTATAAACTGTGCTGTATTATATTAAATGTAGGTACTTTCTCCAATTCATGTTTAAAGCAGTTGAAACTTGGGAACACGGGTTTGCGTTGCAAGCTTCCTGAAACTTCGTAAAGCTCGCTGAACCGCAAAAAATGTCGAAAGAGAAAACCGAGGGAAAATGTGCGATATAAAGCAAAGGCGACCTTAATTTAGTTAGTTAGCACGCGCGGTTTTCTAGATTCCATTGAAGTTTAATTTAGTCAAATTCCGCGGCATTACTACATGACTCGGTTTACGTTTGAAACGGCGTATCAGAAAAGATTCAATTATTAAACTCGTTTAATTGCGCATACTTAATTTAAATCATTGGTGCTGTACGATAATCTGAAATTAAAAGAAAATTATTTCTCCGTTGTCCTGCGTACGAATAATTCAAATAGTCATGGTTGAAATTTGTCACAAAGCAGTCCAGATAAACGTCTCCCAAGAAGAAAAAAAATTTCTTTTTGTTAACTGAAACTGTCCATAATATTTTCACATACCTACCTATCAAATATTTTAGCTGAAATTCTAATTTCCAATCTTAATTTCAATTTCAATTTCAATTTCAATTTCAATTTCAATTTCAATTTCAATTTCAATTTCAATTTCAATTTCAATTTCAATTTCAATTTCAATTTCAATTTCAATTTCAATTTCAATTTCAATTTCAATTTCAATTTCAATTTCAATTTCAATTTCAATTTCAATTTCAATTTCAATTTCAATTTCAATTTCAATTTCAATTTCAATTTCAATTTCAATTTCAATTTCAATTTCAATTTCAATTTCAATTTCAATTTCAATTTCAATTTCAATTTCAATTTCAATTTCAATTTCAATTTCAATTTCAATTTCAATTTTATTAATTAGCAACTGACTCCACAATATAATATCGTTTTGTATTTTACTCGTATTGTTTTAAAAACAAACAGCATGCGTGTATTATACCTCAGCCCCTCCATTTCACACGCCGAAAATATCGGCAATGTCTCTCGAATCTGGCTACTGCTATTTTATAAGTTGACATGGCAAAACAACATTTCAAAGCACCAACCTACGAGTGCCGTGATTCCGCGAATTCACTGACAGCGAGAACGAATTGAAAACTGTATAAACCGTGTCTGCCTACAACAATTATGAATTGCACGCCATTAATACACTGCATTGTGCCAGTTGCGTCCGCTATCAGCTTATCGATCTCAGTTCCGTGAGTTTTCATCGATGCACTCGAAACTGCACAACAAGTCGAATATTTGCGAGCGCACGTACCCGTGTGTGCACATTCTTACTTTATTATTATCGGGCACGGCGCATGGATTTGTATCCACTCGATATTTTCAATCCCCGATTTCTCTTTTTGCTCTCTTGATTCGCTTGTGTGTGATTGGTCAGTGTAGCGATTGTTCTTAAGACACGCCTAACGTAAAACATTGCAGCCGTACATTTCGTTCGCAGAAATATCAGGGACGTTAACAGCACTCGCAGGGAAAACGCTGGCAATCTATGCCCTCGATAGAACGATAAATAAGCTCAATGCGCGTTACGTAAGTAACTTGAATGGGTCTTGTTAAAGAACTTCGCAGACTGCACTTTTATGGAGTGCATATAAAATAAAGTGACTTGGAGAATTGCGATGAGTTCTAGAGTGAGCAGCGAAGCTACAGAAATTGCAGGATTGAAGGTGAAATGGCGCTGTCAATCCTTGGTACCTATGAAAAGAGTAGACATATTCAGTGGACATTGAAAGCTTCAATATGAGCGCTTATGTCTTCTCCTTCTTTAATTATTTCTGTTTGTAATTCTAATTCATGAAATGTGGTTGATGTAGATTATTCTATAGAAGGGTAGCTTTTGGAACAGACTAATAACAATGTGTGCAATTAAAGACATAGGTACCCTTACGGAATAATTAAATAAAATTATTAAATTAAAAATTAATTAAAAGCCTTGATTTGTTTTTTATTTTTGCAATGCAAGATGGGGTATTTCAGTGTTTTCATATTTGCACGAGCAGGTTCTACATATAGAGATTGGTGGAATTGTGGAGGATGGGGAAAGGTCCGAGTCCTGTTGAGAGATGCAGTACCTAGGTAGATACCTGTGCAGTGTGCAGCACTGCTATCTGTGATTCACCGTTGTAACGTAACTGATTGTGAGAAACAGGAGGGCACTTAAGAGTCTACCATCATGAACTAACTTATACCTACAATAAGATACATTGCTTGAGTTCACGTCCGAACAATACGTCGCGGTCAAACTTTCGGCACTACGTTCCGCGCAGCTTTCGTATTTTACACAGGTGTAAGGATTTCCAGCCTCCCTGGAGAATTCCATTGCGTTTGTAAATGATTTGGTGAAAAAGAGAGCTACAGGATCTCACTGATTAGTACCATGTTCTCTTTATTGACCAGTTGCATTCGTTTTTCTGGTAAAAATGACAGGTAACTATAACGACTATCACTACGAATTGAAATATGTATAAATAATCTGCATACTAATTCAATTATAACTCGGTGTGTTATGAAAATTGATTGTTGGTCTTAATTAACATGAAATTGGAAGCATACTTATTGACGTAAGGACAGGTAATTCTAATGCAATATTAATGTATTAAATGTTTAATGCACTGCAAAGTAACTTATTGAAATTAAGAAAAAATGTAATTAACAAGTAATTAATCGGAAAATAATCGTGAATAATAGGAGTGAATTTTTCTTATGCATTAATAGAAAATACTTGTCCCTGCACGTCCTCTGTAGATCCATTTTGATTAGTAGATACAATTATTAACATATTGCTATATTACTTTGATTTGACTGAACTGTATAGGTATAACAATACAGAAACTATTACGTAGTATTTTGATAAATGTCATTCTTCATCCTGTGTTTATGCAACTTCAGTTATTTGTTCTGTGCAGTAATAATGCTAATGCGTTAATGTGTTAATTGCAAGAGGCAAGACAATGAATTTTCAGCGAAAAAGAACGCTTAATTTATGCTCGTGAATGAAATATTGCCTTATGCGACCTCCGCTGGCTGAATGCTCGAGTAATTAAATTTACAAAAAGAGAGAAACTCCCGCACACGCTGCTCGCATTAATTAAAAAGCACCCAGGGATGACTGACACTTTTTAATATTCCACTCATTAGCACTTTCAAATTATTTGCAAACAAAGTGACGGCAAAAAATACCTATTTTCAGCGAAAATTTATTTCCAAAAGAAATATCGATTTCGACGAATCGCACGACATATAAATTTCAACGTACTTTTCGATTTCTATTGATATTCGGTACTGTGTTCATTCATCAAACCTCGAATTACTTAATTTCTATTTGTAACCAAAAGGCGATATTTATTACGAATAACCAACCACTACAGGAAACACCAGACAATGAATAATTAGGTCTCGTTAAGGGAGTTATCATTCTCGATTACGCGGGGTCATCGACAGGTCGCCATTACGTTTGTAGGGCACCGTCGCCTTCGTTTATTAATTTATAGCCAATGAGGTTTGCAGCCGAACAAAGAACGTTTTGTGCGTTATACTTGATCTGTTTCAGAGATCCAAAGGAATCATTGCGTTAATAAGTATCTATGTAGAGACGCGGTAGCGTCTCGACGCCAAGTACAGGAAAGACAGCCTGTATATGTCGACTGTCGCTACCACTTATATATGTATATCATTTACTCGAGAAACGGCTATTCCAACCTAACCTGAAACTTATTTCCTTAATATCTCATCACGCCTGCAATATTTTCTAAATTTAAAGGCATTTTTCTTATGTAAACCGCATATGTATAAGCTTTCAAATAAGACCAATTTCAATAAAATCGGTCCTCGCATAACAGAGATATCGTAATATCGTCTCATGGATCTGTCAGTAACGGTAAGGTTTTTCTTCTGATTCTGATTCTGATTCTGATTCTCCAAGGAATTTTTTCGTCAAACATAATACGTATACGCGTTACACGCACACCGATGAACAAACACATGTTTCGTTCGTCGATTCGTCGACTCTCGGAATCATTCGGCAGGGATCGTCGTCCGTCATTGTACATATATATTATACCTATCTATACTATTTTGAATTTTATAACCTACCAAGTGTCAAACCGTCATAACCGGCCAAGTGTCAAATAATGTAAGTGGTCCAAATTTGAAGTGTCAGGAGCTTTTACACTAAATAGGAGACTGAATTATTGTCTCAATTAACAAGGTAAGTCGCCAAAATTTTTTTAATAGATTTCTTATGTAGAGTCGCAAACTTAGAAGTTGTCCGGAGAAGGTTCGACAAAGAAGTATCTTCTTTCGCGTAAGTTTCTGGAAATTGGTACCATGCATGTACAAAATAATATATTGTAGTAAAAAATTGCATTGCATTTAAATTGCCAGATACTTGTATTTTTGTATATACCAGCAATTTAGAGTTTTTATGTAAAGCTTATTATATTATAGAAATGAAGGGGACGCACAGGACTTCCATAAAAATGAAGGAGAAGCACAGGCTTGGATAGTAGAATTGAAGGGGACGCACAGGCTTGGTTGGTTAGAAATGAAGGGAATGCGCAGGCTTGGAGGTTGTCCAGAGAAGATTAGATAGATAGACAGAGCATCTTGTGTCGCACAAGTTTCTGGAAATTTGTCAAATAAGGCAAATCGACAAAATTTCTCTAAAGACATAGTATTAAGAATTATTATGAAAATAGATTATGGTGGACTGCTTGCAATGTAAAGCAAGTCACATTAGTGAAGAAAGTACGCTGAAAACACATCTCCCTTGATGCTTTTCAATCTTTTGTGAAAGACATTCGTAATACTTTAATAAAATCCACAGTAGTTGCCACGCTATTCATTAGTTCATTAATTTTTTCGATTCCCGTTATTTCAATTCACCAATAAACATTCTAAATTAATTTTATTCCAACACCAATGAATTGTGCGTTAAAAATATTGGTTCTCTACGTTCATTTTCGCTGAATTATTACCATTAGGATTTAATTTAAATTTCCTGAGTTGTAGTATATAAGTAAAATATGGCTTTATAAATATATATCCCCATAAAAAACTTCAAAAAAGGAAAAAAATTACGCCAAGTACATGAATTATCTTTGTAAAAAGAAGTGAGATCCCCATAAAAAACTTCAAAAAAGTAAAAAAATTACCCCAAGTACATGAAGAAAATAAATCACAGAAAATAAAAGATAATAATTTAATTCTCATAAAAAAGAAGAAAGTATACAATCAGAAAAAATAGGAGATAATAATATAAATCCCCAGAAATAGAAGAAAATATACAATCAGACAAAATAGAAGATAATAATGTAAATCCCCCCAAAATAGAAGAAAATATACATTATACAATCAGAAAAAATGGAAGATAATAATATAAATCAGAAAAAAAATAGAAGAAAATATACAATATAAAAAAAAAGATGTGAAATCAAAATGAGCTGCAAGTATAACATAAAGGTGCTTTCTAACTGCGCTTAAGATGACACAACTAGATACATATACACAGCAAAAATGCTGCGTTCATACATTCCATTACTCATATCGCGGACATTTTAAATAACCAATCAAAAAGAATCTCATTTAAAAACATTGTCGTAAATTAATAACTTTACAAAATTAATGATATACAAAAATTGTGCCAATTATAACAATGGCTATTTATAAAAAGAAAAAATGTATTAAATAATATTAAGCAGATATATTTTTATACAAATAAATATTTTAATACGATTAAATATTTTATACAAAATACTTGGCGCTGCGAAACCGAAAAAATATTAATTGTCTTAGTATATTAATTAATAATTTACAATAACACCCTTACAATCTAAAATACATAAACATATACATATACATATTACAAACGCAGTCAGATTTATTCTACATCTAGAGACGCGGCAGCGTCTCGACGCCAAGTACAGGGAAGACACCCTGTATATGTCGACTGTCGCTACCGCTATCATTTACTCGAGAAACGGCTAATCCAACCTAACCTGAATATATTTAACTCTAATACCATACGTAGCATATGCAAAACGCGCCCATACACACATTCACGAACGCACGCACGCACGCACAGCAAAGAAAGAAAAAGATTAATGCAATTTATACATATGTATGTATTCAGTTTAGCAACACCAATTCGGTGAGCAGCGCCAAGTATTTTGTATAAAATATTTATTCGTATTAAAATAGTAGTAAATTGGTTTATTTTCTGCCTTTCGGCCTCAAAATGGGGTTACATGTGTTATGTGTGTAAGTGTATCTGGGACTTCAAGATTGTGCTTTCGTTTTGACTTCTTTCTTCATCTTGTTCTTCTTTTCTTCTCCTTTTTTCCAGTACCATACGCATCCACTCCGCTCCTTCTTCTTCTCCCTTTAGTATCCCTCTGATCGTTGAATTTTCTCTTTTCAGCTCCTTACAGTCGTGTAGCATGTGACCCAGCGTCTCTCTAGCCCCATTACATAGTCTGCATACTGTCTCTTTTTCTTCCTTCCAGTACTTGCTTCCCCGCTCTTCGTTCCCACATCTGAACCTCGCAATCATTCTTTGGTCTCTGCCTCTGTAATTTCCGTTTAGGTAATTTGCTCGCTGGTTATCCCTGATTTCTGTGTAATGTGTGTTATATCTGCCTCCTAGTATTCTGTCGTATTGCCATTGAACCTGCTCTGCCCTGTCTCTTTGCGCTAGTTCCTCAGCAAACTCTCTTCCTCCCCTTCTTTCTATTTCCATTGCTTGGATATCCATCATTTTTTGCCTGTAGTATGAATCTCTCATTTCCTCCCATTTCGACTTTTTCTCTGTTTGCTTCGCGTCTATTTCCCTCCAGCATTCTTGTACTATTTTATTCTTATTCAGCCGTTTCGTTTTCTCCTCATATTTTATTGCTCTTTTCCCCGCTTCTATCCGTACTTTGTCCGTTTTTGTTTCCTCCAAAATTAGATACACTGGTGTATTAAAGTCCAAACCTAAAGTCCACCTTATGTATTTCTCTTGTATTTTCTCTACCTTTTCTGCTTCCGTCCATCCCCAAATTTCTGACGCGTACAGCAAGATACTTTTCACTATGCTTCTGAATATTCTCATTCTTCTCTCAAAATTGTTCTTGAACATTCTTTGTCCTATTCCCCATATCTGCGCCATTGCTATTCTTGCTTTCTTTGTGACTTCCCTTATATGCATCTCTCTGCCCTCATTTTTCTGGAAATTATACCCTAAGTATTTGAACTCTTTTACTTCTTCCAGACTGTGCCCCTGCCAGCCCCATTCTTCTTTCTTCTTCTTTCCTCTTCCTTCATGGAAAATCAGCACCTTAGATTTCTCTGCATTCAGTTGCAACCCTTTCCTTTCCAGGTATTTTTCAAATCTTCGTATCATGTCCTCGTATTAAAATATTTATTTGTATAAAAATATATCTGCTTAATATTATTTAATACATTTTTTTATTTTTATAAATAGCCATTGTTATAAGTGGCACAATTTTTGTATATCATTAATTTTGTAAAGTTATTAATTTACGACAATGTTTTTAAATGAGATTCTTTTTGATTGGTTATTTAAAATGTCCGCGATATGAGTAATGGAATGTATGAACGCAGCATTTTTGCTGTGTATATGTACCTAGTTGTGTCATCTTAAGCGCAGTTAGAAAGCACCTTTATGTACTTGCAGCTCATTTTGATTTCACATCTTTTTTTTTATATTGTATATTTTCTTCTATTTTTTTTCCGATTTATATTATTATCTTCCATTTTTTCTGATTGTATAATGTATATTTTCTTCTATTTTTGGGGGATTTACATTATTATCTTCTATTGTGTCTGATTGTATATTTTCTTCTATTTCTGGGGATTTATATTATTATCTCCTATTTTTTCTGATTGTAAACTTTCTTCTTTTTTATGAGTCAGTATTACAAGAGGAACAACAGGAACCATTAATTTGCAAGATACAGTTCGCAATGCAGACTCGAGGGCGGAGATAAAGCTAGCGCCCAGTTTATTACGAGCAAATAATTAATTAACAAGTCGACTGTCGCGGGGGTCACTAACACAACAGGCGCTCCTAGTTCTGACAATTTTTCTTTAAACTGGTTGTAATCACCGAGCCTTTGAATCTGCAAAGTTCTGAATAATATTACTGTCATTAGCAGTGATGAAGGTCCATTTTCTGGTTGTTTTTTAATTTTAAGAAAAACGTAAGGAAGCTATTACTAATACTCATTTCTTAGCATTATGTTAAGTGTAGCTAAACAGAAAACTGTAGCAGGATTAAGTGCTATACCAATTTTTATTTTCCACAGGTCACATCTGAAGTGCAACATTTCACCATCGTGTAGCATTCAATGCGTTGCATAATTTTAGCAACTCATACTTATACTGCTGGACATTATTTTTTGCCGAATAGGTATACATATGACTATGTATACATTCATTGAAAAATAAATGCCAAAGAAAAGGCATATATAGTCTTCTTAAAAACCATGTAAAAATTAAACACGACAGATAAAACAATTTGAATACACAAAGTTTACATACAACTTTAGAAACCTTATAACGAGGGCTAATTTATTGCGACACATATTTTTCACGATAAACTTTGTAGCTTTGAATAGTCACTTGTTTACTAATACTTAAATTTGAAACAATACGCGATCTTCTTCTATCGAATAATTGATCATTTAAAACAATGCCACCTAGGTATATATCAGATGATACACTATTTTTACTTTACACGAATTTCTCTTAACTTTTCGCGTGACCGATCGGTAAAGAATAGTGTCCAGCAGTAGGTAGGGTAAATCCGGGACACGCGGTCGACCTAATATAAAATGGCTATTAAAACTAATATAGATATTACTTATTTTATCAGAACAAACCCAATATGTTCAGAATTTTATGCCGATTCAGAAAAACTGGTCGATATTTGCTTTAAGACAATATTTACTGTAAATCGGGTTGAAAACTGAAGTCATGACATCTGACCACCTCTCCCGAGGTGCCGGGGGAAATGGTTTTCGTCGTTGGCAGAGACCACTCACATAATTATTCATGGAAAATTAACAAAGGATAAAGCAAAATTATTTATGAGTGAATACAACTACGGATTCATTGATATTTAATTTGTTTACGCTAAACAAGTAAAGAACACATCAAAGAAAAAGTGAATTACCTACTGGCGATTAGCAAGGCAAATGAATACAAACGTGAATAAATAAACTAAATAAACAAAAATAATATTAAAATAATAATAAAAAATAAAAAATAAACAAAAATAATAAAAAAATCATAACTCGACCATCTCACCTTTCTGCAGCGAGACATGGTCTTCTCGTTAGCTTTGAGAGGAAGAGTTAATATGGCCAAATACTTTGGCTGCATTGTCCCTCAATATCTCTACTATCTTATTATTCCAAACATTAAAGGAAAATAAACATAGAAGTATATTTTAAATACGATTCTGTACAACCGCTGTTTGACAAAAGAGGTTAAATGTAACATCAATTTACCTTTTATAGCCTATAAATCCAGAAAACCACTGAAGGAAGCGAAATAACGCTATTCATTCAACTATTTGGCTTCTAGAGAAGTAATTGGTCTGCACTTTAATGCATTTTTACGTATAGACTCTGAAATATAGCGACACGACCAACTCTCCGGCCCGACCGCGTCTCCCGGATTTACCCTATACCACAGACATAACTATTCAAACCCAGCTGCCGATAGAAGCCTCACACAACTTTCTTCGCACCTTTTACGCCACCGTTTATCCCTTACCAAGAATCCATAAAATTCCCGCCTTTCGTGCACGCATCACTCAAACCCACACACATCAACGATATCTCCACCTGCACCCTACTTTTCCCCTACACTATTTTCACAAATTTCTATCATCCCACTATCCTTCATTCAACAATCCCAGTCACCCCCTGCGCCCACGATTAAACACAGTCTCAATGCCCAAAATGGGCAAATAGGAAGCGGCGAATCGCGCTGAAAGGGAGTCTGCTGGCCATAAATAACCACCACGCGTCGTTAACACGAATCGTCAGGACAGTGGCGAGGTAACAGCAGCGACACCCTCGGCGCGTCTACGTGCGTCGGGCCGCGAGCGTCTTACAAGCTACATTTATTCCACGTGGCTTTGACAGGTCCCGTGATGGATACCGTGGCACCCCCCGTTCGAACGCGTCGTTCGAACCCTCTCGCGAAGTCGCCCGCTCCTCCGCATCCCCCGACTGCAATATTTTACGGCTTATTTACTTTTCGGCGACGTCAGAGCGCCGCGCCGCGAAACGGTCACGTGCCGCGCGCTCTTTCACGGCGAAGGAACGAAAGCCCGTCGATAAAGGGAAAGTAATGGACACAGTAGTTGGCCGGGGAAAATTTATTCGCGCCCGAGCGGAGACGGGCCCCAGGGCACCGAGGCAACGTTATTGAAACCTTCCTCTCGATCTCGCCCCGCGAACAAAGGGACCGGTGGGCTCGTCCATCAGTCGAATACCCAGGCCCTGCGAGACTGTATCCTGGAATCATCTTGTTTCGCTTCCTTCCGCGGCGTGGCAGACTGGGGAAAACGAATGGGCATCGTCGCTTGCGAGGGGGGTCTTACGGAATCAGCGATCAACTTGTTATCCGTCTCGATCGGGGTGGGCCTTCGGGTGATGGACGTTCAATTCGCTGCCTTTTCGAGTCGTCAATGGGATCGTCTTGTAGGGTGTTGTCTTGTCTCGAATCACTTTGAGGATCAGTGGAAGCTTGATAATTTTGGTTGGCTTTGTGGGGCGCGGAGGGTGGATGTTGAATTTAGAGTACAGCTTGGGGGTGGAATATTGTTGTCACTAGTGCATGTACAATAGCAATGCTTGATTCAATGAGAATGGTTATGGAGTACAGTGGCGTTTCGATTGTCTCTGTGGAGTGGATGAACAAACCGTAATTATTGGTTTCATTATACATATAGGCTAGTGCAACTCGTGAAACATGCAAAAGTGGTGTAAGTCGAAAAAGTTGTTTGCTGGATAACTCCTGCACAAAACAGAACGAAGGTTAAACTTTCGAGATGTGGTGTTAAAATAAATAGGCAAAAAGTTGACATAGGTACACCATTTTTGCATTAAATGGCTCATATAATTTTTTACTTTTCGCATAAACAGGAACCGAATACAGAGAGTCTTCGCGTAACTCAGTATTCGAATAATTCATAAATAATAGGGACACGAAAAATAAATGCGCGTAAAATATTACAAAATATTAGTGTCAAGGCGCGGTTAAACATGTGCAACAGCGCGCATTGCATGCCGAACACCGTGCGCAGCGGCAAATCACGTCCGCACATCTGCAATGCGCGGCCGAATTTGCACTTGAGACCCTAAAAAAAGGTCGGTTTTTATGGCGGGACGCGCATTCCAGCCGCGCAAATGTTCGTCGAAAGTGAAAAGCATACCATCACGCGCAAGCGAATGCTCGCCGCGCAGACCCCATGGCGCGGTCAAACCTCCGCGAGGCCGCACCGAATTTTATGTCTTTCGACCCTCGAAGGGTTTGGAATACTATTAAAAGTGGGCAAAATCCAAGTTCCACATTTCTCCTCAGATCTCTGCGAAACCGGCGCCAATCGATTCTTTATGTTTCGCCGATGAAACTGGTACCAAGAACGACGTAATTCGAAGCATAATGAAGAAAATTAGATGAAAAATCTATTTTCATTATCTGCATTTAACTTCGTTTAAAGTAGCCCCATTTACATGAAATTTTGTATGATTTTCGTCGGAAAAACATAAGGAATCCATCGGTTTCACTTCCATATCGATACGATATAGTATAAAGAATTATTTTATATTTCTGAAACAGGTATGAATCCTCGGTCGACCGCAGCGATTCGAGGTCGGCTCCCCGCGGTCTAGGGTGACATATTCATTTCAGCGTATTAAGAATTTCGTTATTATTCATTCTTCATTGTGTCTATATGAAAATGACACCAATGGATTCCTGGTGTGCTCCCGATTAAAATCATACCAAATGTCATGTACGAAAACGAATAACGGAACTTTTAGCCCCACTCTACACTATTCGATTGGCATCGTTTTCGCAAAGATCTGATGAGAAATGTGGGACTTGGGTATTTTCCATTTCTTAATGCGTATTTCGGGCCCCGTCGCAGAGTGGTCTGAAATTAAGAATTTGGTGACATTTGTCTATTTTAGCTTTTGAACTATGAAAGATATCGAAACGAAATTTGCGCCAAAACATGGGAAAAAATTATCCCCTTCTAATCATGTCTAACTTAATATTTTTCACATTTATTTATTTATTCTTTTTTCAATTTTTTTAAGTTAATTGTTTTAAAAAAAAATTAAGGGCTGTTTATTTAGTACTTTATTTAATACTCTTTTCAGTGGTTTAAGTCGCATGTTGAGAAAACTTTTCTGTTTCCAAGTTATAAGGAAAGTCGAATAGTAGAGGAAAGTAGTCAAAGTCGCTTTTTTTTTAAATAAAAGAGCAGTCTTGTGCGATAAAATGTTATCCTTTATTAGTAATTAATGTAAATAATCCATTAAAAAAATAATGCTGAATGCAGTATGGTAAATTTGCGGGATTCTCTACTTTAAGAGAGGATATCTTTAAAGTCCCAAAGACTCCCACATTCTAACCAAATGAAATATTTTTAGCATATCTTCCTCTACGTAATCACGCAAGAATCATTTCCACGCATTGTTTTTTATAACAATTAACTTAAAAAAATTGAAAAAAGAATAAATAAATAAATGTAAAAAATATTAAGTTATACATCATTAGAAGGGGATAATTTTTTCCTATTTTTTTGGCACAAAATTCGTTTCGGTAGCTTTTATAGTACAAAAGCTATATGTAGACAAATATCACCAAATTCTTCGACGATGCGCGCAACCATTCGCGTGCGCGGCTTCACGTTGCACGAGGTACCTGGTTGCGCGCCGAACCATAAAAATCGACCCTTGTAATGGTGTTCTGTAGCGCGCATTGCACATGTGTAACCGCGCCTTTACGATGTTACGTAATATTTTACGACGATTTATTTTTCATATGTTGAATTTTTTCATTTTTAATTACGTAAAATCGTAACATTTTACGGGAATTTATCTTTCATACGTTGAATTTTTATAGAAATATCTTCCAACTAGAAATTAATAAAGGAAGAGAAATATACATAGTCATAGTTTAATGAAACCAGTCAAATACACTGATCCCTTAGCACCAAGTGTTCGGTTATGCTTTCAATTTTTCTGGATCAGAATAATCTTCCCTCGGCGCGGGTATCGGAAACAGCAGTGTTAAAGCAAGGAAATAAATGCCAGGGATAAAGTGTGTAGGACGAAGTGAACTCGTGGAGATGTTGAATCGATCTTACATCCCGTCGTCGGAGAACAATCCGAGTAGGACCTATACATATATACGTTTACATAACTGTCTCCGCGGCCGCGGCGGAGGAGATAGGCTTTCATACGGCGGGAAGAAACCGAGATGAGATCCGAGGTGGTTGAATCGAAAGCTTTTTCACGGTGATGCACATCGCGTGTACTCTCAGGGAACTTAACGATGGGCATTTAAAGGTGCCATTTCCAATAGCACATTCGGCAACCTGCACTAGTGCGCACTGAATGCGAACTTTTTCGCTTCCAATTGGTGAAAATTCGCACCCAGTGGGCACCATTGCGACCGTCCGAATACGCTGTAAGAGAGATGCGGAGAATATGAAACTTTTTTTTTCAGTCGACTTCATAGCTTTTTCTTATACAACGCCCGCTAATTCCTTAAAACCGAAGCTGAAAATCTGAGCACTGAATTGATTTGTGGCCAATAAAGGAATGTCAAGTATAAAAAGTGACAGAGGAATCAGTGTTCGAGCGGAGAACGAGAATACAATTGGAATTAGCAAAGTTGATTTCACAATCTTTGCGTGAGAACTTTTTTAATTTTTTTCCTGAATTAAAGGTACAATTGGAATTAGCAAAGTTGATTTCACAATCTTTGCATGTGAACTTTTTTTAATTTTTTTCTTGAATTAAAGGGAATTAGCTTCTTTCATACATGAGTCATGTTTATGGGGGGAGGCGGGGGGGGGGGGGGATTTCATCACTTTTTTCATAATTTGTGAATTTTTGTTGTGTTGATCTTATCAAGTCTTCTGTACCATCGCCTTTTGGTTACGCCGCCAGCCTTATTTATTCGGATCATACATACAGTATGAATCTAAATCTAACGTAGAAGTACAAATAATACTGTGTTTTGTCGTCGACTTTTTCATGTATTTGGGGGGGGGGGGGGTAGGGCAGAGGAGTGACATTATTTCTGGAAAAGGTTGACGGAAAGGACCCCGTGGAGGTGAAAATTGTACCCAGTCAGCAATAATCAATAAAAATATTACCCATAACCACAAATTCAAACGACTTAAAATCAGTCACTCGCGGGTTTACGAAAAAGACAAAAAGCCGCTGCGTTCGGGTCGCTAGTAGCATCACGAGTTCCGTAAATACACAATTTATTTCGAGAAATGATTCGTTACGAACGAATAGAAAAAAAAATAAAACATTGAAGGTGTTCTCAAGATTGCAAAGGAAAAATGAATAATTTCAAGGAGAAAAAAAATTGGAACATAGTATTATATTATTATAAATTAAACGATTTTAAATTAGGTATATATTAATTATAATTTTAATGGAACTATTTATTTACAATTGTTTATTTACAAAATAGGCCGCCGCGGCCGCGGTCACGGCTCTGGGTCTTCACTAAATCTCGCAGGGTACTCGCCTGCGAGCGGAGGCTGACGGCTTGTGCCCGTACCGCCTGGAGGGTGGCCCAATGCTCTTGACGGGCCCGCACCCTCCAGCCGCTCCTCTTATGGCGCTTCGACGTGTATCCCCCTGTAATTAGTTAGTAATAAACGTCAGCAATTATATTATAATAATTTATACATTTTTGGCACGCGCAGATAAAAATGTTCGCCTCCCCTGATATAGGCTAAACCGAAGAATTTTTATATTGTAAAAACAAAAAAGGTATTTAATTAAAGTATTAAGAAATAATACCATGTGCCGTGGCCGGGCCCTGTGGTGGTGGTAGTGGTGGTAGTGGTGGTGGTGGCGGTGGTGGTGGTGGTGGTGGTGGTGGTGGTGGCGGCGGCGGCGCCGTAGTTGCGGCTGCCAGCGACAGCGAACCGGACTGGACTCCCCTGATATAAGCTAAAGTCAACAATTTTTATTATATTGTTAAAAGATAAAAAGTATTAATTAATATTATTAAGAATTAATACCGTTTGTCACCGGCTGCTGTGGTGGTGGTGGCGACGCCGCCGTTCTCGGCACCTTGTTCGCTGCCATTAGTATTTCGGCATCATTCGAGTCTGGAAAAATGAATTTGAATAAATGTATATATAATTTTTTTTATTATTATTTAATTCTTCTGTAAGCTTATCGTTAATAAAACTCACCATCAAGTAGGGCGGCCTCCCGCATTTTCTACAAAAATGAATAAACAATTAATTAACCAAAAAATCATCCAGAGTTCATAAAAGTGGCGTAAGATAGAAGAAAGTCATACGTTAAGTATCAGTGGACATAGACCGTGACTGTATAACAAATAATACAACAAAAACATATTTGTATCAAGCGAGATGTGTTTTCAGCGTACTTTCTTCAATAATGTGACTGATAATGTGTTGTCGATTTACCTTATTTGACAAGTTTCTAGAAACTTGCACGTAAGAAAATGCTTCTCTGTCGAACCTTCTCCGGACAAGTTCCAAGTCTGTACGTCTCCTTCGTTTCTATCAGCTCTACATAAAAAGTCTATTAAATAATTTGGGTTCTATAAGCTGAACAAAAAAAGTCTATTAAAAAATTTTACCGACTTACCTTGTTAATTGAGGCAATTAATAATTGAGGCAGTGTCCTATATGATCGAAAAACTTGTGATCGTGATATTTCTAACATTTTGATAACTGTCACTTGGCAGGTTATAATTGAGTGACAGCTAGGTGACATTTACTAGAGACCCGAACGCAGCGACTTTTTGCATTTTTCGTCAACTGCGCAACCGCATTTTCAGCAAAACCATTCCGGATAACTTCAGGAAACTATCTAGGCGACATCTACCTGCGTCAATTGTAAAAGTAAAACGCGACGTCACGAAACGTCTTAATCAAAAAAGTATCATTTTGATAACTATTAATTCAGAATAAATCTTATATCTTTTAGACAAATAGCTTGATACATTAAGTAAAACGACATATGGGTTCGAAAAAAATAAATGATTCGCTTAATCATGTAAAAACACCGGGACTATGTGATAAAATAAGATAATAAGGCTAAAATAGCTCCGACGACCTGTCAATTTCGCTATCTTTCGTGTATAGATACGTGGTCGCTCAGTGTGCCTATGGGTAGAGGGGAAGGGGGGAATTAGCTTCCAGATGCGACCGCGTCTGTTGATAAATGTCCAGGATTTTCGCATTTCGCATCAGATCTTTGTGAAAACGACGCCAATCGATTCCGTATGTTTCGTCGATGAAACTAACACCAAGAACGACATATTTCGGAGCATAATGAAGGAAATTAGATAAAAACTTAATTTATATAATTTCTCGCTAGCTTCGTTAAAAATAGTCCGATTTACATGAAATTTGGTACGATTTTCATCGGAGAAATATAAGGAATTCGTCGGTGTCACTTCCATATCTATACGATAAAGAATAAAGAAATATTTTATTTCTGAAACAGGTATGAATCCTCGGCCGACCCAAGCGAATTGAGGTCGCCGACCCACAGTCAAGGGTGAAATATTCATTTCAGCGTATTAAAAAATTATTTATTGTTTATCGTATCGATACCCATACAGCACACTCCATGGCAGGAAGGTTGCCGGAACGTTCCACCGGAACATTGCTGGAACGTTGCTGGAACGTTGCCGGAACCTTCCTATGTCCGCCCTGTGGAACATTGCACGGCAACCTTCCTGCCACCTTCAGGGAACGTTCCTGGCATTTTCTGGCCACCTTCAGGGAACGTTCCTGGCATTCTCTGGCCACCTTCAGGGAACGTTCCTGGCATTCTCTGGCCACCTTCAGGGAACGTTCCTGGCATTCTCTGGCCACCTTCAGGGAACGTTCGTGGCATTCTCTGGCCACCTTCAGGGAACGTTCCTGGCATTCTCTGGCCACCTTCAGGGAACGTTCCTGGCATTTTCTGGCCACCTTCAGGGAACGTTCCGGGCATTCTCTAGCCACCTTCAGGGAACGTTCCGGGCATTTTCTAGGAATGGTCACGGTTAAGGAAATTAATTAAATTACAATAAATACTGACAATTAAATATTCATATATTTTTTCTATACAAGCCGACAACCACAAGAACAATAATAAAAATAATAAAAATAATAAAAATAATAAAAATAATAAAAATAATAAAAATAATAAAAATAATAAAAATAATAAAAATAATAAAAATAATAAAAATAATAAAAATAATAATAGTGTTAGAGTTTGCAAGTCGGTTAAGAAGAATAATGCGTTTGTTCTGTTAAGTGATATAATAAAATAAAAGCTGATACAATGAGAAACGTCGATGCGCGCAAACTGCGCGTGTCGCTACGCTACAACGCGAGAGAAGCGATCCAGAGGTCGCTGCTGAAGCGTTGTCGCAGGGCATCAAGGCAGCGTTTCCACGACTGCCTTGGCGCGTCCGCACTATATGTTGCTCTATCTCCAACAAATAGTATTGGCTCTGGTGGATCTTCTCAAACCCGCGTATGTGGAGTTCCAGGATCTTCCGCTCTCTTTACTTAAAATGTACTGCATGCAGCGTGTAATGAACCTGGAATAATACATGCATTTATTTTACAATTTTACAACTTTAAGTGCTGAAATGAGATAAATAATAAATTTACTTACTCATTTTACTATATGTTTGAATATATGAATGATTCTTTTTGTATATTTCTCTGCCACAGAATCCTCTATTAATTTATTTAATATCAGCAGCTTCCACAGCTTCTCTTCAGTAAATGAATCTATAAAAGGTCATCAATAAATTATTTCAGTCATGAAAAATGGCTTCATTAAAAACAACATTCATGTAACGCCAATCGCAGGCTGCATTCAAGCGACGCAATGGAAAAATAACAATCACCGTTACTTTAAATAATTGAACGGAAAGTGAAATGAAAGTTGTACAGTACATGCATGTTTACAAGGAAACTGTGTGAAAAGTAAAAGCTTGTAGCACAGAAAGCAAAGAAATATATGTATTTTAAATAATTAGAAAATTGCAGTTTGTTAATAGGCATCAAATATTTTATATTAGTTACTTTAACTTAAAAATAAGCTCCTTAATTTGAATAATTCATATATATTACTTGCGAAACAATCTGTTTTTATCCTGTTCTTATATATCGTGACAGAAAACACAAGAACATTTATATTGTCCAAATACAGTAGGAATGCTTGCAGAGAGAAGATTTCTTTGAATGTACGAAATTCAGGCCCAGACCCATGTTCTGTAACCAACGATGCAGATAGTTTTCATTCTTCAACGGAAATCTATATGAAACAAACAAAAATATTTATTTTTAAGAAGTTCGACATAACCTACAAGTAGCATATACATGGGTTCTACTTACCCGTGATATGTCAAACCTTCACCCAATTCACTCAGGTCTCCTGCACCACAAAACACACACGTTCTAACCATTTTTACTACTTAAAGCAATTAATAACTAATCACGCTCTAACTATTTACGCGTGTGCTTTCTTACGTGCTTTGGCTTTGCAACCTGTCGTGTCGCACGTGAGGTACGTCACACAACGCCAGGATCTTCACCACGCCGCCGGCTTGGGAAGATCCACCAGAGCCAATACTATTATTATTACTATTATTTATTATTATTATTATTATTATTTTTATTATTACTATTATTATTATTATTATTATTATTATTGTTGTTGTTGTTGTTGTTGTTGTTGTTGTTGTTGTTATTATTATTATTGTTATTATTATTATAAACGGGAATAGTCCCATAGTTTACATAAAGCATACAACAATTGACCTTACATCGTCTACACAAAGCGTAAGTACCTAATATACAGGAGAAACTTTTAACTTCCTACTCTGAAGAATATAGTGTGTGTGAATGTAAAAAATGTGTAGCTAATTTATTTAAGAAATCAATGGTGTGTATAAATGTTTCTCCTTTTTCCATAAGGATTTTGTAAAAAATATGCACATATACAGTATAATCTGCAACTACAATAATTATTATTGATATCAATTAGGGAAAAGTCGATACAATTACGGTTATGGAACCGATATGAGGAGGGAAATACGAACCGTAACCGAAACACAGATAATAGTTGGAAATTTCGGTTCTCCATAACAATTATTCAGAATAAAGGTTCTTTATAACCGTTTGGAAAACCGAAATCGATATTATAACAGTTTTCGAGCCCTGCTTACTGCGGGACCTTTGTTGTAAAATTTCCGAAAAGTTCCATGAAGGTGGCCAGAGAATGCCCGGAACGTTCCCTGAAGGTGGCTAGAGAATGCCCGGAACGTTCCCTGAAGGTGGCCAGAGAATGCCAGGAACGTTCCCTGAAGGTGGCCAGAAAATGCCAGGAACGTTCCCTGAAGGTGGCCAGAGAATGCCAGGAACGTTCCCTGAAGGTGGCCAGAGAATGCCAGGAACGTTCCCTGAAGGTGGCCAGAGAATGCCAGGAACGTTCCCTGAAGGTGGCTAGAGAATGCCCGGAACGTTCCCTGAAGGTGGCCAGAGAATGCCAGGAACGTTCCCTGAAGGTGGCAGGAAGGTTGCCGTGCAATGTTCCACAGGGCGGACATAGGAAGGTTCCGGCAACGTTCCAGCAATGTTCCCGGTGGAACATTCCACGGCAACGTTCCTGCCACTTTCAGGGAACGTTCCTGCCATGGAATGTGCTGTATGGGTAAGGGAATAACAGCAATATATTCCTTATGTTTTTCTGATGGAAATCATACCAAATGTCATGTCGATTGTCCCTTTACAACATCTGGGAGACGGATGTTTCCCGACGAACGCTTCGAAAACGAATAATTGCCTACTTAGTCGTAAAGAAATAAATAATTTTGTTTAAAAAATACTACATTGCCAGCTATAAAAGCTAACT
Source organism: Andrena praecox (assembly GCA_963932275.1). Classification (NCBI taxonomy): domain Eukaryota; kingdom Metazoa; phylum Arthropoda; class Insecta; order Hymenoptera; family Andrenidae; genus Andrena; species Andrena praecox. The sequence goes on from OZ010732.1 coordinate 51,594,187, forward strand.
GAATTCAGACGCGCAGGTAGCGTTGTCAACCCCCGACGTGCGGGACAATACGCTCGGGACGAGATGCTCTGGCCCAGTGATGAGCAACCCGCGTCCTGCGGGCCACATGTGGCCCACCTGAACATCGTCATATCGGTTTTTCATGAACGATGTTATATTTATGTATTTAATATTGTTTCCACTTGTGGCCCACTTCTGACAATAGGTTGCTCGCCACTTGAGTCTGGCCGATCAGCCTAATTAATTTTTTGTGAACCAGATGTGGTAAGCGGCCTGTAGACACGTTTAATATTATTGTGCAATATATGATGGGTGCCCCTAGACGGGCAATATCGCGCAGTCAGCGGACTACCTCTTTTCTTCCTGTGTCTCATCGCGAAGCGTTCTGCTACTTGTTCAGAGTTATTTCGTTTCTTACCCAATTGCCAGGGAAGAATTCTTCAATCTATGATAAGACCATCTTCTTTTGGTCATTGCGCGGGCCACAAGATTAATGTTCGTCACGGTCAGCGCTCAGAACATCATTCGAATTTATTTTTTACACTGTAACGGAGGTTTATTGCCTGCCGAACATAGAGAGATTAGTTAGTAAAGGAGGAAAATGCCACATCTGGATCCCAAAAATTAATCAGATTGATCGGTCAGAGCGTCTCGCCAGGGCCCCGGTTTATGACCGTTTTTTCCCGCGAGTTGGCGGTTGGCGTTTGACGACGGTACCTGCGCGGCCGAAGCATCGTACGCACTGCCCATCGACAGAGCAATGTGCGGATTTACTCAGACTGAACAATGTTACCACGTTTTTTACTGGCCTTTAGAAATTTGACAAACAGATGTTCTCGAAACGTTCTTGGAAAAATAATAAATTACCCTTCGTAAAGAATGAATGAATTTTCGCCTAGCTCTGAGCCCGCTTTTATTTCGACGCACGTAAGCAAAATACCACCAGTATAGCCACTACAAAGTATTATCCACTATCAACATGCCTCCTGCAAAGACCAAACGCACAATGGCCGTCAATCCCAAGAATAGAGAAAAAATTCATCATACTATTTTTTCCAAACAAGGTGTCGAATCGTATCGGCTACTTTATAACATAAAGTTTTTGTTTCTTTTTTTGCAAAGATGCCTGGAAAACTATCTAGTACTAGATCTGAAGAAGTCGATAAAAAAGTTTAAAACATCTTCGTGTGTATTGCAATGAGTATATTTTAAAATTCTGCACAAAAAACATACAAACTTTGACACATGTTTACACATACAGCAGAAGTAGCTGCCATGATATTTTTACGTTTTTTAGACCTCATATTATTAGGTTGCAAAAAATATATAAAAATATAATTCCATAACTTTTAAATTCTGACTTGTTTCCTTATTTCTGGGGATTCTGTCCCATTGTGGCGATGGGCCGCGGGGCGGCCAGTCGCTACACTGCTTCTGGAGCAGTGTACCGACTGGCAGCCGCAGGCCGTCGAGCGGCTAGTAGATTCTGAAATAATGGCGGAAAACAGACACTCGTCCCATTGTGTTGCTTTTCCAGTAGCCTAGGCTGCTCCTGGAGCAGACTTGCATACACTGTAGCAACCTGCCGCAGTCGCGCGCGGTCGAAGTCGCAGATAGGAGAACAGATGAATGCTTTTCCATTGTACCAGTGTAGCGCGGCGTGCTGAGGCGGCGCCGCGCCGCTCGCCGCCGCGGCGAGCCGCGCATTGGAAATGGCACCTTAAAGCGCACTGTTCGAAACTTCCGATCGAACTACTTTACGAAGCGCGGAATTATTTGGGTCGCTCGTAGGATCGATACGCAAAACAGGCTGGAGCAGCAAAAAAGTTTTAACACGAAAGTTACGATGGCATAAAAGGGCCTGCTACTTCGTTGCGAAAAATCGTGGGAGTGAATTAAATGAATTAATACTAAAGTCAGGTTCACTTGTTTCGATCTTATTTTTCTACTGAAATTTAGAATCTTGAAAAAGTTATGTCCTTCGTTTCGTAAGTTTTACTAAGCTCTCACATAGCATGACGAAAATATTTGAGCCAATGATGTGGATACAGTTTTACAGGCAAATACTTTCTTTTTACAAAACGTAACAGTCTGCATGGATAACTTTTGTCGTATGCATTTTTCAAAACGGTGAAGAACATTTCATTAAGGGGTTATGCCTACCTGCAAGGTCTGAAAACGCAAGTATTTTCGGGATTTTTGGGGGAGAAAACTTGAAGAGTTTTTTAAGCAAACCTTTATGTATTAGAAAGTGTACATCTTATATTACTTGTAGTAATTATTCCAATGGAAAATATAAATAAATAAAAGAAATATCAGTGATCTCCCGGCAGCGATTTTTTTTTGCAGTAGTTTGCGGTGATCACTCTAACTTTGACCAGATTCATCTGAAATGAAAAATTCGACGGAATTTAGTTAGTATATTAAATTATCTTGTCCTTAATCGTGGCTTTTTCATTTCCGTTGCGTAGTTTTTGTTTTACAGATGAAAAATGAGCGATTTTTGCGGCGAAAATCGATATTTTAATTTGAACAGCCGCCATTTTGTAGCAAATTAATTTTTCGGGATAATGAATGATTAAGGACAAGATAATTTAATATACTAACTAAATTCCGTCGAATTTTTCATTTCAGATGAATCTGGTCAAAGTTAGAGTGATCACCGCAAACTACTGGAAAAAAAACCGCTGCCGGGAGATCACTGATAATTCTTTTATTTATTTATATTTTCCATTGGAATAATTACTACAAGTAAGATAAGATGTACACTTTCTAATACATAAAGGTTTGCTTAAAAAACTCTTCAAGTTTTTCCCCCCAAAAATCCCGAAAATACTTGCGTTTTCAGACCTTGCAGGTAGGCATAACCCCTTAATGTGCCACAGGAAATTAATCCTCCTCGAAATATTAACATACCTCCTAAACGATTTCCAATAATTTACCTCTAATATTTAACTTATATGTGTCAGTGCTTCAGAAGTACAATTCGTGTAAGTGAAAGTCTATTCACATCTAAGAACTACATTAGAAGAGTCCACCTTATGAGACAACGGAAATAAAGTAAAGAATCTAATTTCTACACCTTTCAGTGCAACTTCAGTGGAGAAATTTCAGTAACAAAATGAAACTTAGACAAGTAATATTTATTTAACGAGGAAGAATAATATAATTTCAATCTGCTTGTAAAATGTTCAAGCTCTCCTTTTCATCCCTAACAATACCTCTTTCAATATTTCCCACCCCACTTCCATCTCGCTTTTACCATCTGGATTCAGAAAAGTACAACCTAAGTCATGGCTATTGCCCCCACAGAGACAATACAACGCGCAACAGTGTTTTAAATAGTCGACTCGAAAATCTAGAGGCGCATACAACGAAAAGTCGCAAGAGAAACGCATAGAAAAGTAGAAACATTTTAGACCAGCACTGTAATACATAACATACAGCAGAGAAATGTGGCGTTTATTGAAATTTCGTAAATGTCGCGACGTTTACGCCGTTTCCCACGAGTTTTCGCGTTTCACGCTGTATCCCGTGATGTATCACGCATTAAACATTAAAAGGCAGGGCAAACTTCCCTGTTCGATTAGCATACGCTTTAAAATCCGCTCGGCAGCCACGCGTTATTAATACGTTATTTTGCATAATGCATGATGGAAGGGTACTCCTCTTGCTCCTTGTTCGTGATCTAGCTCGTACGTCTTTGTCGTGGAGGCGAGTCGTGAACGGAATTTGGAGGTCCTTCCCATCGGACCGCTCATCAGCCGCTGACGTTTAAAACGTGGAACTTGCTTGTGCAAGAAGCTTAGAGACAGAAGGACAACCGGATTCCTCGAGTTCTTTAGCAATGACCATGCCTTTTGTTTTCTCTATTGATAGATATAGTATCGTTGATTTCATCACCCTTTCCCCGTGTGCTCCAGCGGCCAGCCTTTCTCTTGCGCACTTTATACATATTTTCAATCACATTTTCTTCTTTGATCTCGTACCATTCCCTGACCTAATATAATTTTGGAAAAACACCTTCCAATCGTGATTGATCCAAGGTTAGCTTAGAAGCGAGCTCAATAAATTTTTCCAATAACTTTAGGAGCTAACAAAAGTGTACATCGTTTAGAAGAATATAAACTGATACGATTTTGAACATCGTACTTACTTTTGTGGCACTTAACCTTGAAGCTTGATAAAAAAAAAAATGTGGAATATTAAAAGTCTTGATGTGAGGCAATAATTTACTCTCTTTCATGAAAATATTCATTGTTAATAAGAGCGTTTCATCGTATCAATTATAACGCTAAGAGCTTCCTTAAGTGAACACTTGAATTTTTCGTGTTAATCGAGAGAGAAATTGTTACGAAGAACCTTCTGCGCTTCGTATACTACAGATTACAATCTACAGTATACGAAGCGCAAGAGTTGTTATCGAAATCGCTGCTTTGGACGAAAACGGCGATAAGGAATATCGTAAAGGTGGAATCAGACGGCGCGTGAATCGGCGAGCTTGCTCGGCTCGGCAAGTCGGTTTGGCGAGCCCGAGTCGCGATCCATGACCGATCAGACGGCGCGTGGCTTGGCGAGCTGGCTCGGCTCGTCTAGCTCGGCAAGTCAGCTTGGCGAGCCCGATTCGGCGATCTATGACCGATCAGACGGCGCGTGGCTTGGCGAGCTGGCTTGGCTCGTCTAGCTCGGCAAGTCAGCTTGGCGAGCCATGACCGATCAGACGGCGCGTGGATCGGCGATTCACGCGCCGTCTGATTCCACCTTAATGCGAGACCTAGTAACTGAGAAAGGAGCCACCGTTTGGGAAATATGGCACCAAGATTGCTATTGGAGTCTTTTTTTTTAATATTATTGGAGAAATAAAATATAATTGTAGGAGAAATATTTGGAATCGAATCTGGACGGATGGAATAGAGAGTAACGACGATAGATAATCCGCCCTCCTTTTATGCAAAATTTTATTTTCATTTCCATAAATCCCCCTGATGCACGGTTGCAAAACGATCCTCGATCGCTCCACAACCGGGAAATAGAAGGAGCCCTTCTGTAAAAAGCTACCGCGATGAAGCTAAGCAGAATTTAAAACATTTCTTTGTTTCTTTCATTTCAAATTCTACGAATATCTGGTATAGGTAGGTATTTCTACCATGATAATTATTCACTAATTGGGAATGAAACAAAGAAAAAGAGGGGAAAATTTGGGGGAAAACACTGATAATGATATATCATTATAGGGTAAAAGTTTTAGCAATAAGTTTTTCTATGCCAGTGCAGATTTCCTATGCCTACTTAAATACTAATAATTCCTACATATACGAGCGCAGGTATTTAATAATTGCTACTTATATTTAGTTAAACACTGCAGTGTTTATCTTTTTCCTTAAAAACAACTTAATTCTATGTGGTCACTAAACACCTCAACTAACCATATACGTATCTACATAAATTTAAATAATGACCTCGATGGACCCACGATGTTACCTGAAACATTCTCAAAAGTATTCATAAAAATTCCTTCAGTTTTACTTTCTCATGGATGATGAACCTGAAATCCTCTATTTGCAATATTCTTCACACATAATACTCTGCAACCGAAACTTTCTCTGTGGATTAGTACCTACAATCTATCTCGATTAAGTAATGTAATTTCAACAGATATAATCTTTTCATTGAATCACTATTGCCTAAATATTGAAATATCATATTTGAAGCTACAAGCCAAAACTCAATATGGAATATCGATTTGGTATTGATGAAAGAAGGAAAAGATTAATAATACTGCTTCATTGTCAGCAGACAAAGAAGGCAATCAAAACTTTAGCAATTGGTGAAAAAGAACCTACTAATGATATTACATTTCATTTCGAAGCAATTGATATTCATAAATTTAAGCACTTTGCTTCTAGTTTCCCTCTAGTTTCTCATTAATTGGCATCTTCAAAGTGTATGTATCAATGACTCGACTATACAATAATCAAAAACATTTATGCAAATGTTCAAGATTGGAATAATTGCACTTTACTGCACAGTAAACGAAGTTACATTCACACAGAAAGTGGCAACAACGAGCACGCATTGATATTGAAAATTTACTATTGTAGCATGCAGAAAAGGCGGATGAGAGACGCTGACCATCGAGACGTTTCGCGAACACGCTTGTAGGCCGCCCGTGAGGAGAGGCGTGCGGGCGCGGAAGCCGCGGCTCGCGAGACCCGCGCTTAACGACGCGTCTGTTGATTTCGGCGGCCGCGGATAGCAACGATTGGGTATAAATTAGAGGCCCGCAAAGGCATTTCCTTCTTAGCTGATCTGAGAGAGAGGACGAGGTACACACACGGCCGCTCTCGGACAGCTTAGGGACTCCGGCAGGAGAGTTCGGCGATAATACCTGGACGCCTGCTGGAGGGTTTCACACTAGAGTCTGTTCCTGGACGCTCGACCGATGTGGAGAGTACGGCGATAATACCTGGACGCCCATCGGTCGAGAGAGTACAGAGCATCTCATTAGAAAGAGGAGAGTACGGGAGAATATTCCTGGACGCCCGTTCGGTATGGAGAGTTCGGCGATAATACCTGGACGCCAACCGAACGGGAGAGTACAGAGTAACTCCTGGACGCCTCAGTAGAGTAGAGTCACGAAAGTACAAAGCCCCTTTCTTAAATACCCGATCGTTGAGAGAGGAGAGTACGGGAGAATATTCCTGGACGTCCGTTCGGTATGGAGAGTTCGGCGATAATACCTGGACGCCAACCGAACGGGAGAGTACAGAGTAACTCCTGGACGCCTCATTAGAATAAAGCCAAGTGCCGTCTGCACAATAGAATTTTGAAATTGTAAAACTCAACGAGACATAAAGTCTGCTTTTCGAAATTTGTAGCCTCGTCCTACCAAACCATGTATTCCTTCCTGATCCGAATAAATTTTGTCTGTACAGAATATATCCTTGTTCCTGACAATCCCAAAGGCTACAAAATGGCGCCCAACGTGGGGCCCTGAATCACGACCAGTCCCAATCCAGTCCTTCACCAGCGGCCCTCCAGCTATCCGGTTCCCAATTCTCCCAAATCCTGGAAACCATTCAGCGGACTCAGCCGGTAGAGGAAGGCAGCTTTTCAAAATGCACTGCGCGGTTCAACGGCAGCCACAACTATGCGAAAGTTGTCGAATTCGCATCAACAGCTACAATATTTAAGGACATCGAGCACATCACGGACGAAAACGCTCTTCGGGGATTACCCTTATTGCTCGAAGGACATGCAGCCACCTGGTGGAGAGGCGTCAAATCCACCGTGACGACCTGGAAAGAGGCCATCGAGTTGCTGCGTGCCACCTTCGCTCCCCGACGACCAGCACACCAGGTCTACATGGAGGTATTCCGCCATGCACAAGACCTGAAGACACCAACGGACCACTACATCAGCACAAAGAGGGCACTTCTTGCGGAACTCCCAGAGCTGCCTACGGAGAGCATGCAGATCGATATGATCTACGGGCTACTACGCTTCCACCTGCGTGAACGCATCTCACGCGAGTCAATCACCTCCTTCACGGATCTGGTGACACGAGCAAGGGATGTCGAGGCTCTGGAGAAAGAAGCCCTGCAGCAAACCCGAGAGGAACGACCCACGAAGAGAGGACCAGCAGAGCAGGCATCGAAGGAACGAGCACGTTGTGGGCTATGCCGAAAATTCGGGCACACCACCTTGGAGTGTAGGCACCGTACATACCAGGGCTCTACGAATTCACGGCACGAACCACGCACATCACCAGCGTCAAACTCCAGCGACAACACTTCACGACCACCCCTGAAGTGCTATGGTTGTGGCAAGCCAGGGTTCGTAAGAAGCAAATGCCCGGACTGCAGCAAGAAAACGACGCCTTCGACTCAAGCTGCATTCTGCTCCATCGACACCATGGCGCAACCAAGGCCCCGACCAACCGTAACCGTGGACATCGCAGGCGAGGAAGGACGTGCCTATCTGGACACTGGAGCCAAATGCTGCGTAGCCAGCCAAAGTCTCTTCGCCGTACTGAAAGGGAAAGGACAAACGTTCACGACCAGGCGAATGCGAGTCGCCCTAGCTGATGGAAACCCACGCATTCAAGACGTCATGATCACCACAATCGACGTACACCTGAAAGGACGAACGCTCCCAACTCCCTTCATCGTCCTACCCAACAGCACGGACGACAGGACTCTCTTGGGGATAGACTTCCTGGAAGAGTCGGGAATCGTTATCAACGCCCCTCAACGCAGCTGGCATTTCTTGGATCAGCCAGAACAGGAGTACGACTTCCAGGGAGAAGTCGCCGAAACGGAGGAGAACGCCACCCCAGACGTTACCCTTGCTACCACCGAGGCAACACCAGCCACGTCAGGTGGACTACAAGGCTACCTGGAGGAGATAGCCGACGAATTCCCGATGCCACCACCTCTGCTGAGCCCTATCAAACGTCCACGTATGGCAACCGACAAGAACACCGATTTCAAATGGGACGGTATCGACGACCTCTTCGAGCAATGCCTAAGGACTTACGAGACTCGTATGGACATCGCCGCCATCGATGTGGAGGAGTTAATAGGGAATGAAGCTGTCCTCACTGCCATTCCATCTTGTCAACCACTGGAGGATCGGAGTTTCCGATTGTGTGTCGACTACCGACGCCTGAAGTGAGCCGACATTTAGCGGTTCACACCAAATCGTGGCAGCATCACGGAACCACTAACCCGGCTGGCCCACAAGAAATATTCTGAGGAGGGCCCTCGCAGCAACAACCAGCGACGACCACCTAAAACGCTCTCGCCGACGCATCCAGTCGACAGCCCGCCGACGAGACGACATCCCATCCTGTCGAACTTGCGTTAGCAGTTACGCCAAAGGAGCAGCTCTTCTCCAGGGGGAGAAGGAGACCGATCACCTGGAGCTCGCCAGCAGCAGACTACCACCAGCAGACAGACCGATCCCACTACGAAGCGAGAGGTTCTCGCCGTGGTATTGGCTCTTCGCATCGCAGTCCTCAGCCTGTACGCTGGACCACGGAACCAGACACCTGCATCAGTGGTGCCAGTCCGGCCCCAGTTCCAGAGACCACATCGACACCTAGGATCCTGGACTACTCACCGGGACGATTTCGTGTCCAGAGGGGGAGACTGTAGCATGCAGAAAAGGCGGATGAGAGACGCTGACCATCGAGACGTTTCGCGAACACGCTTGTAGGCCGCCCGTGAGGAGAGGCGTGCGGGCGCGGAAGCCGCGGCTCGCGAGACCCGCGCTTAACGACGCGTCTGTTGATTTCGGCGGCCGCGGATAGCAACGATTGGGTATAAATTAGAGGCCCGCAAAGGCATTTCCTTCTTAGCTGATCTGAGAGAGAGGACGAGGTACACACACGGCCGCTCTCGGACAGCTTAGGGACTCCGGCAGGAGAGTTCGGCGATAATACCTGGACGCCTGCTGGAGGGTTTCACACTAGAGTCTGTTCCTGGACGCTCGACCGATGTGGAGAGTACGGCGATAATACCTGGACGCCCATCGGTCGAGAGAGTACAGAGCATCTCATTAGAAAGAGGAGAGTACGGGAGAATATTCCTGGACGCCCGTTCGGTATGGAGAGTTCGGCGATAATACCTGGACGCCAACCGAACGGGAGAGTACAGAGTAACTCCTGGACGCCTCAGTAGAGTAGAGTCACGAAAGTACAAAGCCCCTTTCTTAAATACCCGATCGTTGAGAGAGGAGAGTACGGGAGAATATTCCTGGACGTCCGTTCGGTATGGAGAGTTCGGCGATAATACCTGGACGCCAACCGAACGGGAGAGTACAGAGTAACTCCTGGACGCCTCATTAGAATAAAGCCAAGTGCCGTCTGCACAATAGAATTTTGAAATTGTAAAACTCAACGAGACATAAAGTCTGCTTTTCGAAATTTGTAGCCTCGTCCTACCAAACCATGTATTCCTTCCTGATCCGAATAAATTTTGTCTGTACAGAATATATCCTTGTTCCTGACAATCCCAAAGGCTACACTATCAATATAAAGTGCTGAATTGCATTTACCTACTGTTTCAGTGCAAATTTCGTTTCAACATCATCAAATTAAGCAACAGTCGCGGGTGAATTTTGATCAATGCAAAGGAATGTTGAAAAGTTATAAAAATAAAAAACTACATTTCTTTTAAATCTGAAAATAAATACAACGATTGACGAAGTTACTATGCAAAAATCAGCAACGTTAATGAGGAATAGCTGCTTTCAAAGACTCATCAAAGACTCTAATTAGAACTTCAATTGAATGGCGGTGTGTCAGAAGTCTGTAATTTCTGTAACAAATAATGAATCACACCTTTCATCGCCATTCTTTCAGTCACGCAATAAAATTTTTCAAATGACATTCCATGAAAATTGAAACTTCAAATTTAAAAATATTCTAAAGAAAATAGAAAACACTTTCTCTGCAAGATATGAATATACTTTTAAAACAATATTTCTAGCGACAAACACTCGATTCAAGGGTGGGTAGGTGGTGGTAAGAGGAGGAGGAAGGTGCAGCCACGTAGGGCTGCTAGAAAAAATGATCAGTAGCCAGAAGGGCAGAGCTGATCATTGTCCACTCATTAATGCAAGAAAACCGTGAGTGGACCGTTTCTTTCTTCCGCAACGCTAACTTATTACAGGCTAAAATCAACTCCCGAGCATAGTCACTAGGACTTTGGACTACTCGCAGCACTAATTTCTCAAACAACTTCAAAATTCCCGGATGGTGCCCCCTTTTCATTACTGAAAATTCTACTGTACTTGTTACAAATACCGAATACTAAACAAAAAAGCTCCCAAGGAGCTACACTACCCTAACAAATATAAAACGCTACCGCGAACCACCACGTAGGTGGTTTCATTTTTCGCAACACTAATTAAAATTCAGTGCACCTGTGTCTCGTAATACGCAACTCTAACTTTAATTCGTTGCAGCCTTCCTGATGGCTGTGCAGCAAATCCAGCTGCTCGTGAGTCCTTGGTCCCAGGAACATGTCTCCAGACATGTCCCAGGACAGTTTTGGGGCATTGGGGGCTGGGGGTCGCAACACTAATTACAAACGCGATCAGTCATCATCGCAACACTAACTCAAAAGAATATTAAGAATCAAACTAGGAAGACTAATTAAAAAAACGCGATCAGTCGGATCGCAACGCTAATAAAAAGAATACTATGAATCAAAAGTAATGCAATGAATCAAACTCTAGTAACTCCAATTTAAAACACAAGAACAATTACAAAAACAATCGCGACTCTTTTTTCGGAACACTACAAGCAACCACGATCGATATTCATTCGCAACGCTATGCTGGAACCAAACACGAGGAATACTCGATTCGCAACGCGAATTCAAACCGTGATCAACATTTAGTCGCAACACTAACGGGACCAGTAATCATCTTCGCAACCCTAATTGAAAACGCGGTATGCTCAATTTAAGGGAGGTGGGGGGGGGGTGTTGATGGGTCAGCCTATGGCCAACCAAACTACTGCTACTACTACAACTACAGGCGGGCATAATAGCAAAAGAAGAATGACCCTGCACCGGAAGATGCAGGGCCATTCTTGGTAGCCCACACGATGTGGCCTTTTCTCTGGCCGGGCTATTTTCGGCTCTTTGGCCACTTCTTGCTTCGGGCGGTCCGCCCTTCTGAAAGTTAATAGCCCGCTCAAGCTCGTCCTGCCGACCGCGACCAGCGACAATGTGCAATGTCCCACTGGCGTCAAAAAGTCGACACAGCGAGGCTAGAAGCGAGGGCATACCCGACTCGCGCTAGTCACGCCGTCGACTTTTCTCACAAATTTCCTGAAAGCAGGTCATCGCGCGAGGGAACGTGCGATCAGAGAATACGATGACCTGCCCCGGCCCCACCTACTTATATTTAAATCACACATTCGTACCAGAAGACCGGGGCGTGAATGTTGAATAAAGCACAATATATATGTAACAATAACCACATATATTTAACAAGTAACAACGAAAATACAAAATACTCATAGAAAAGTTCTGAGCGTTAAAACCACGAAGCGTTCGGTACGATGTCCCGCAAGGTTCTGCCCTTTACGTCGATGGTATACGAACGCCCGAAAATTAACGGACGGGGAAAACAAATATCCCACGCGCCTCAAGGATGCGAACGAGTCCTTAAGGTGGAATCAGACGGCGCGTGAATCGGCGATCCACGTAGCGGTTTTCCGATATCTTGAATATGTTCTGTGGAATTGACACTTTTATAAAAAAAAAAATGCACTTTTTCTCTCCATGGTCACCATTTCGAGACAAATTAATGTTTCTGGATTTCCCTACGTACTTCCATAGTTTTAGGCATGCAGAAAATAAATCTTTTTGGTTTTTTGTTCTAAGTCAAACGGTATAGCCGTGAGATTGAACACCGTGGAAAACGTCGCTCCACAAGATCTTGCGTATCACGACTCTACCGCCGCCATTTAGTAAGAAAAAAAATACGATTTTTTCCGGTGAGAGTTGTATAATAACAGGCTTCATATTAAATTTTCTGTTTATTTTATTATCTTCCTAAAAAAAATGCCGAAAATGACTGCAATTTTGCTCCGTCCAAGGTGGCCTAACCCCTTAAGCTAGATTCTCACTATCCGTCTGGACGGCGGCAAGACGGCGACCGTCCCACTAGCGCAAGGGAGACACAGATGCATACTTCTCCGTTGCGCTAGTGGGACGGCCGCCGCACAGTGGTTCCAAATCGCAAAAAAGCGGCAAAACCCTCAAAACGTACTTTAATCTTGTCAGAAATTGGTGGTCGGGGGTTTTTGGGGTCGCTGATTACGAATCTGAACTTCAAATTTTTGAAAACAAAATGGCGAATCCAATATGGCGGACGTGTATATTAAAAAATTGATAGGTCTGCACGAAAATTGGTATCCTACTGTTCTTCGGGTCGCTGATTACGAATATCTTGTCCAAAATGCAAATTTCAATTTCGCAGACCTAATAGCATTGGCATAAACCTTTTTTTTAAATTCATTTTTGCGGAAATTGTGATAATTTCCCAATATTCGCCTAAAATTATATAATCAAAATGTTGAATTTAGTATGGCGATCTTAATTTTAAAACATTCTTGAAATTAATTACTGTGAAAATTTAATTTTTTTTTATGAAAAATGCGGCATTCCTACGTTTATAGAAGATTGCATAGTTCAAATATGTGGTTGAAAATAGTAATAAACAAAGTTGGAATTATAAATGCTGTTTGAAATGAAAAGGGTTCGTTCACGGAGAGCGTAGATAGATACTAATAGGCACTTTAAATGCGGAAATCTTAAAAAAGCGTAAATATGCGCAAGATTTTTCAATTGGGTATCATACTTCACATGTTACTTTACGTCAAGAAACCTTTAACTGTGTGAAGTTCCGTGAATAAAGTAACTATTTTCCTTCCGTTGTACTAAAATATGAGTAGGATTTAGGACATATTGAGAAGGGAAATACAAGAGTAAGTTCAAAGATATTTTGCATTATTCATGTGCAAAATGTATGTTTATAACACGTATCTTAATGGTAAAATGTGTTACATATGAATTTTTTAAAAATAAACTTTGCCTGATACATTAAACATGCGAGCGTTTTCAAGCCATCTAAGAAGTACGAAATTTCGTCAACTTTGACAGCCTATATCTCATTAACCAACCACTATATTTTAAATTTTCAAGCGGCATTTGTTGCACTGATGTATATATATTAAATGTACCATACTATCGACAAGCTGCTATTCACTTCAGAAATTGACTTTTGGCCAGCTTTTCGGGAAAAGACACCACTGTGCGCCGTCTTGCCGCCGTCCAGACGGATAGTGAGAATCTAGCTTTAGGCCTGAGAAATACATAAAACTTTCTCTCGTACTACAGTCCGCTACATTTTCTTCTACTTTTTTGTGATTTATTTGATAATACTCTTTTCCGTCCTCGACTTTTTCATGTACATGGTGTAATTTTTTTTACTTTTTTGAAGTTTTCTCTATTACACGTACCTTTGGTAGTTTCTTTACTCTGTGCTGTTCGAACTTTTTATGGTTTATTGAGATTACTTAATAAATCAACAACATTGCGACAGTGAGTATTCTGTTATCCTAAATTATTCCCATTTGAATACTCGTATCTCCATTGAGGTACTATTTCAAACAATGAAGATTCTATTCTATTTGCCACTGCTGTTAAAAGTATTGAACGAAAATTTATTGGATTCCACATGAATCAGGCTTTATTACAGTATATTCATAAGCTATTCGAACAGAGGGCTTATCGTCGGAACACAGTCATCGCTAATAATCGTTGCGTTACTACGACGTCGCGTTTCCTTTGTAGGATTATCATACGTCACTGAAGGGAACTTTGAAGAGAGAAACATCATACGAGAAGCCTTAGTAAACACATTGCTAGTCCGACGCTCCGAATGCACGCACTCAGGTGTCTTTAATGCGCCGTGCACATTGCTGTCACTTTATCCGCCACCTACTCTGCTTTAAGCATAGAGATATCTGCGAGGTAATGGCGAAAGTTCGTCGAGTGCCTACCACATTGTGTCTTGCTTTTCATTACAGTCGTATTCCTTGCAAAACCATTGTACCCAAAAAGCTCTGCTTCCCTCTAGAATTCTCCTGAATATGCAGATAGAATTTTTCTTTCACGCTAAGCAGCGTTTCTTCAAAGCAGCAGATATTCCATTATAACGTGGGATTCTGATAAAAACGATTTTTCAGCATATAATGCAAGGTTCTTGTGTGTTTGTTCATGAATAGTTCGATTGAACGTCATATCGAGGACTTTGTAAAATATTGATCCTGCAATTTTATATTTAACATACGTTTCACGTCTGTGGATTCTACCTCGCGAGAGCAAACTCTGTATTCCCAAATCTCTTTCGAAATTCAAGGGTTACCAGAGTTAATATGCCAGACATTTCGTAAAAGTGGAAGATCATCAAGGTGAGCCTCAATCTGCTGGGTGAAATCCTCTTGAACTATTGAAATCTCTTAAGTTAATGCCTGGTATAATGAATCCTACCGAAATGTTGGACGTGGTACGATAGTTTCATTCCAGATAGGACGCTAAATGGGTCTAGAAAATTCAAGGGTTTCCAAACTGTATTCGTGGATAACGCTGAAATGTAGATTTTAATCGGTGCTGTTAATTTTATCGCATACGCTTGGATCCTAGTTCAACTAATTTTCAAATAATTTTGAAAAAGAATATTCATTTCTACGGAAAATTTATTTCTAAACCAAAGCTTCCACAAAAAATTGATTCTTAATTAACTCGAGTTTCTCCACTAAAGTAATCTGCCTCACAAACAACACGATCTATGATTATTACCACAGTACACGCACCCAACTCCCCTAAAACTCACAACTAGACTGCGAAAACGCCACTAAAAATCCTCAGAAGAAACCCTACACTTCACCATTTAAAATATGAAAAAAAAAAAAAAAAAAAAAAAATTCCCCATTGTGCACACCTTGACTTAAATTACGAACATCTCCAATGCATGCACAGTTATCCCCTTGATTTCCCCTCTCATCGGCAATGGAGCAATCCGTAGCCAGCGAAATGCAGCAATTTATCATCCAACGTATCACTGGAATTCATTCCTCTGGCTGGTCGTGAATTAAGGAAAACGTATCGGTGCTGGAGGCTTAACTTCCGGTCGGCACGCAGAGACGCACACATGCACAAACAGAGATAGGGACAAGGTGATCGCGTTACATAAGGTTTAGCAGACATATTGTCGGCTCAATGTTCCATCTACACGATCTCAGTTCGCACAAAGCCCGCTTCCACGGTGTTCACCGTTCTCTACCCCTTCGCTGGGACTGCGGTTCGAGTGAATCCGTATTGTTCATGCACTGGGACGCGCCTAAGCGTTATCTGACCGCAGGTGTGTTGGATCGCGCACGCACGAACGTTTTGTGTCCGTGCTAAGCGAAGTAGGGGTCAGTGGCACAGACAGGGAAAGAGATTCGCAGAAACGTCTGTTGCAATGCGACTCTGAGGGAAACGTTTGACGTACCGGCGATGAGAAGGGGTGTTTTTTGAGTCCAGCTGGGGGTGGGTGGTTTTGAAGCACCTCGATTCTTTCGCAGCGTCTGGGAGATGGCGGATGAGGAAGCTCACGAGGGCCCTTCGAGTTGATGAAATCTCTTTTCTTGGATTTTGAAACGTGATCGTGTATGCAAGTGTTTCTCAACTCTTTTTGACTCGCGATCCCCAAGATACGTTTAATAAGGGAAAGAAAACACATTAAAAATAGGTATTTCAGAATATAATTCTAACTTAATTATTAAAATAAATAAGTGCTGAAAATAGCCAATTAAAAATAATTGTGGCGACCCTCCAGAAAACATTTCGCTACCCACTTGGGGGTCGCGACCCACAGTTTGGAAATCACTGGTCTATGCAGAAAACTGGGGAACTTTTGCAGGAGAATTGTAGGTTTTGAATTCGTGAAGGGAAGTATGTGGAAGACGTGTTTTATTTTACGTGAAATGTTCTTGACGCTGTTCTCGTATGGAATTTTGTAGCGTGTTGTAAGCCCTTTGAAATTTTCATCGATAGAATAAATATTTTACTTACGCGAATTGCCTGAAATAGACTAATTATAATTTAAATTAAATTTTGTTTAATTACTTTAAAAAAAAACCACATTTCTCATAGATGTCATTAAATAAAACAATAAAGTGGTATGTAGGTATATTCTTCTTCTCTTTCGCGTGCTCGTGCAACGTCCACAGTAAAATCTATTGAAATTTAGTATACGTTTTAGGACTGACGTTGATAAATTTCTGTCGTGCTTCGAATGGAACTGCGTTTCGTTTTCAGCAGAGACATAACTTTTCGTTTAAAGCAATGGCCCTCCGAAAACGATCGCGAATCCTTCTCGATGTAGAGCATTCGTTTCCGTACATCTGTGTCAGTTTATGCGACTCAATTCACATAGGAAAAGTGTGATTAATAAGCGAACCACTTAAAGATCCTATAAATTCATCGCTCGTCGATGGAAGCCATGTAAAAAATACTGGCATTGTGCGGTACCATGGCTTCCACATAAATAATTATCGATCTCAAAGAAACGAGCTTCCCGACCACCGCCGGCGTAAAATTCATGAGAGAATGAACATGAATGCGGCGCTACGTGTAGATAAATAACAGTATTAGGTATATAACTCACAATTAACGTTGCCGCCCATTTACAAATTAATATCAATTGATATCAAAGTCAATATCACTTTCATATTGATATTTGTTTCAGTTAATTAACATTGCATTAGTGTTTACACCCGTATATTAATATCGATTAAATATTGACCCTTTAAACGTCGCAACAGGGTTTGCATAAATAAGTCCATTATACTGCGCGTCTCGTTCTCGATGATTACTTGTAGTCAGGGCCGGCGCGAGGATGGTTGGCGCCCTTATGCAAGAAAATTTTTGGCGCCCCCAAAATTTTGCACCTGTTTTCTTTTTAATATGTTTTGCATTTACGAGGTACAATAAAAAAAATAATTACATTTACATTATGTTTATATGCGAAACCCATTACGCAAGTATTTGACTTCCAGGCCGCGGACACCTAGGCAAATGTCTAGATGTAGACATTTTATCTGCACAAATTATTAAAATGACCGCGATATGAGTAATGGAATGTATGAACACAGCATTTTAACTGTGTATATGTAGTTGTGTCATCTTAAGCGCAGTTGGAAAGCACTTTTATGTACTTGCAGCACATTTTGATTTCACATATTTTTTTATATTGTATATTTTCTTCTATTTTTTTGTGATTTATTTGTTTCATGTACTTGGCGTATTTTTTACTTTTTTGAAGTTTTTTTATGGGGTAGAATATTACGGTAAGTTATTGATTATTAAAAGAATTTAAGCATGATGGGAAAGTCGAAGAAAAGGGAGCCTTCTCGTTCGCGTTCAAGAGAACGTAAAAGAGAATCTAGCAAAATGTCAAAAAAGTTAAAAACTATGCAAGAGCAGCTAGATAACCTAACAAAGGGTTGGATAGAATTTATGAAAAGTCAAAATTCGGCTGTACTTTCGAAAACCCCCATGCTCCGAATTGGCTGAAATTTTGGGAACAGGTTCATTTTGCATAGAAATAATGTTTGCGAGAAGGATTTTTTGCGACTCGAATTTTTTTTTTTATCATATAAGTGTCACTTCCTATGTTACCGACACATTGAAGGCGGCTCTAAAGCCACAGAATCTGCTGTTTGCAAATGTTTTTAAAACGTATCGGGATTGTTGAGACTACAATGTAACACGTGGTTCAGTTCGTTGTGGTTCGACGTTACTAGTAAGTCTAGGTCCTCCTTCTTGAAGTCGGTTAAAAATGAATCACATAAATATATTTTTCTTTGCGAAGAAAATGGCCGAGCACGAAACAGGAATTGAATGGCTAAAGGAAATGTCTTTAATTCCCAGGGAAAAGTGTTGTGCAAAACATAAAAAAAAGATGGTTTATGTCGAAACAAGAGGAGGTCTGGGCTATTTTCGGTGCTATAAATCAGGAAAATATAACCATAGTATTACAGCCGCACATAATACATGGTAATTATACTTTTATCGTTTGTTATCTTATGTGAAAATTTCCATAGGTTCGAACGTTGTCATTTGAGTTTTCAAAGTTGCATGCTAATAACTTATGCTTTTGCATGGCGATATTCATACGAACAAACACAGCATGAATGTTCTATCGCTGAAGACCAAACAATTTCGACTAAGTCAATTACAGATAGATTTTCATTCTGTAGAGAAGTGTGCACTCTAGCGCTTGACAGACGATATGAAATTCAAGGTTCAATCGGTGGTCCTGGTATTATAGTCGAGATTGACGAATGCAAAATTGGACGCAGGAAATTTGAAAGAGGACGTTTGCGTGAAGGAGCATGGATATTAGGTGCAATTTTTATGGCCATTGTTATTTTAAAAGTTCTTAAATAATTAGTTTAATTTCTATTGTTTATTTTATATGAAATTTTTGGAATAGGTATGATAGAACGAGGAGGACAGAAGTATCGTTTAGAAATATGTCCTGAAAACAAACGAGACGAATATACCCTTATTTCATTAATTAAGAAACACGTAGCAGTAGGCTCAGAAATACACACAGATTGTTGGAAGGGCTATGTAAATTTAGAAAAACATGGTTACGTTCACAAAACTGTGAACCATAGCACTAATTTCGTAGACCCGGAAAGCGGAGCTTATACACAAAATATAGAGAATATCTCATTTTTGTTATGGTCCGAATCGATCGAAGCGTCCCCAGTAAACAGACGGACCCTAATGAAACTACTGCGGTCGATTAAAAGAACTTATACAGTAGTGACATCTCCAGGTACTCTGTGTAGACGAATTTTTCACGCATAGTTGCCGCATCTCCTGTTCTCTCTGTCTCTGCCGCGCTGTTGCCACAGAGATCTCTCTGTCTATCGAGAAGTCTTGAAGGAATACGGCACGAGAGCTGCGTCTAGCGTCAGCATATGTATAAATTGCATTAATCTTTTTCTTTCTTTCTTGTGCGTGCATTCGTGAATGTGTGTATGTGTGCGTGTGCATATGCTACGTATGATATTAGAATTAAATATATGTAGAATAAATCTGACTGCGTTTCTAATATGTATATGTTTATGTATTTTAGATTGTAAGGGAGTTATTGTAAATTATTAATTTACTATTAATAAGACAATTAACATTTTTTCGGTTTCGCAGCGCCAAGTATTTTGAATAAAATATTTAATGGTATTGAAATATTTATTGCTTAATATTATTTAATACATTTTTTCTTTTTATAAATAGCCATTGTTATAATTGGCGCAATTTTGTATAATAATTTTGTAAAGCTATTAATTAATTTACGACAATGTTTTTAATTGGGATTCTTTTTGATGGGATAATTAAAATGTCCGCGATATGAGTAGTGGAATGTATGAACACAGCATTTTAGCTGTGTCTATGTAGTTGTGTCATCTTAAGGGCAGTTGGAAAGCGCCTTTATGTACTTGCAGCTCATTTTGATTTCACATCTTTTTTTATATTGTATATTTTCTTCTATTTTTTGGGGGATTTATATTATTATCTTCTATTTTTTGTGATATATATTTTCTTCTATTTTTTTTGTGATTTATATTATTATCTTTTATTTTTTGTGATTTATTTGTTTCATGTACTTGGCGTAATTTTTTTACTTTTTGAAAGTTTTTTATGGGGATCTCACTTTTTTTTACAAAGATAATTCATGTACTTGGCGTAACTTTTTTTACTTTTTGAAATAATTCATGTACTTGGCGTAACTTTTTTTACTTTTTTAAATTGTATATAATTGTCATCCAAACTACGCACGCCTGCAAAGCTTCAAGACGATTGGATTGGTGGAATTGGTTTAAATTAGAATTTTCAGATATAAAACAAGCATACAAGAAGGAAACAGAGGATCGAAGCTGAATAAAATCGTTTAATTAATATAATAAAATCAATAGTATGTTCCAATAAAATTTTTTCTCTGATGTAGATCGCACTGCATCATCTTCTGCTTCGAAAATTTTTTCTCTGATGTAGATCGCACTGCATCATCTTCTGCTTCGATTATCTGTAAATATATAAAATCCACATTTTAGTTATTTTAGTTACAACTTAACGTAGAACTTAATAACTTAAAACACTTTAATAAATCTGTTTTCTCAAGTGTCATTATAATTTGACAAAGTCGGAGAACGATACATAATATTTTTAGCAAAATAAAATAAATAATAATCTATTTACGTTTGATTTGATCGTATTATTTTATATTCTTAGGACTTAAGTATGCGTAATTACGATTCGTCTGCATCGTTAACTGAAATAGGACCCATTTACTAATTATTTATTGGATATGCAAAACTCTACATGCAAATTTGTGCGTACATAGTCTGACGTAGATCACACTGCATCATCTTCTGCTTTGATTATCTGTAAATAAATAAATAAATATAAAAGCCACATTTTAGTTATATACAACTTAACGTAGCGACTACATAATGTGTCCGAAAGAAGTGAGAACATATGGTAGAAAGTCTTGTTGGAGGAAATTTAAAAAATGCTAATAATAATTTAGCGAAAATGAATGAAGAGATTCAATATTTTTATTGGTGTTGGTTTAGTATATTTATTGGAGAATTGAAATATTGTTAATGGAAAACTAGTAAAATTAATGAATAGCGTAGAAACTACTGTGGATTTAATATATTAAAGTATTATGAATATCTTTCACAAAAGATTGGAAAGTATCAAGGGAGATGTATTTTCAACGTACTTTCTTGACTAATGTGACTGACTCTACATTGCAAGTGGTACGCCATAATATTCTTAATCTTAATTCTTAACGCTACGCTAATTTGACAAGTTTTGTCGATTTACCTTATTTGACAAATTTCCAGAAACTTATGCGAAACAAGATGCTCTATCTAATCTTCTCCGGACAACCTCCAAGCCTGTGCATTCTCTTCATTTCTATCCACCCAAGCCTGTGCGTCCCCTTCAATTCTACTATCCAAGCCTGTGCGTCCCCTTCATTTTTATCGAAGTCCTGTGCGTCCCCTTCATTTCTATAATATAATAAGCTTTACATAAAAACTCTAAATTGCTGGTATATACATAAATACAAGTATCTGGCAATTTAAATGCAATGCAATTTTTTACTACAATATATTATTTTGTACATGCATGGTACAAATTTCCAGAAACTTTGTCGAACCTTCTCCGGACAACTTCCAAGTCTGCGACTCTACATAAGAAATCTATTAAAAAAATTTTGACGACTTACCTTGTTAATTGAGACAATAATTCAGTCTCCTATTTAGTGTAAAAGCTCCTGACATTTCAAATTTGGACCACTTACATTATTTGACACTTGGCAGGTTATGACGGTTTGACACTTGGTAGGTTATAAACATGGCGGACGCCGATCATACATACACTAGTGTCTTTTGGCTGAAGGTGTGCGGGTAACGCGTATACGTTGTTACGCGTTGTAACAGGGATTTAGTTGCGTGCAGGGATCGGCGAGCCGTGGCTATCCAGTCGGCTACCTCACACGTACAGGAGCGGTGGTAATGTGTGCGTGAATTGACGCCAGCGCGAAGGCAGCCAAGTGGCGACAACGCGAAGCGAATGTGACGTCACGAATGTATAGACGCCATTGCCAAAGACGCCACGTGCGATTGTGAATTGAACATTTTTAGTAGTTTTTCCAAGTTTTTCATTCAATTGAAATTACACTTAATTACGACATGAATAAGGAATCAGGTAAGACAAATACTTAATACTTTTGCATCATCAGAATTATAGAAATGATATTTCTTATATATACCAGCGCCAAGCGAGTTACGCCGCGGCCAACCAGCGTCGACAACATATTTCCCGGTGACGCTGGTTGGCCGTGGTTCGGCGGCTCCCATCGTGGTGTCTCACGCACACATTACCACCGCTCCCTGTAGGTGTTTCCCCCTCCAATAGCTTCGATTGCCCAGAGTGAGCCGCGGCTACCGGCTCATCCTGCTTAGTGACGTAAAAACATGTGACGTCACATTCGCTTCGCGTTGTCGCCACTTGGCTGCCTTCGCGCTGGCGTCAATTCACGCACACATTACCACCGCTCCTGTACGTGTGAGGTAGCCGACTGGATAGCCACGGCTCGCCGATCCCTGGTTGCGTGGCTCCTTAGAAATTAGCGTCCGTTTTCAGGGGATGGGATCGTGGCCCGTGGAGTGCAAAAGCACTCTGCTCAGTGAATGCTTTCGGTGATCAGGCTCGCGAATATAAAGAACTCTAAGAAACTTTATTTTCTAGATAGAATAATTTATGTAATTTTGAGATCTCTATAATACGTCTTGACTGGGTCAACTCTTATTACAGAATGCCTTATGTCTACTATTTTCGTTGTTAACATAAATAATATACATTTTGTTTCTTAAACGAGCGTTTACATATTTTCCACGACGATGAATAAAGATTACAATAAAACCAACAACTTCGTGTAATTCCATTTGAATTTCCCTCCGAAGTTTCGTTCACACCGTAACATTCCTTCACCCTTATGAAGAAAAGTGGTTTTCATAAAACAACTTTTCTAACTTTACAATGACATTTTTAAAGTTCGTTGGGCAATATAAGACTGAATATCGAAACGTCTTCTTTTTTGAAAAACACTCTCTCGTCGAGTTTAGGTTAGAGGACACGGCCGGAACCCGTCGACTTGCCTAGAGACTGTATGTAGGACCCCCCAAAGGCACGCGCGATACAGTCTCCATAATGGCAGACCCCGCGAGTAAGGACATTCTCCGTCGACATGCGGTCAAGTAGGCGTCGTGGATCTAAAAAAGTCGATGGGGATACTGAAAGCGGGTAAACCTCCCCAGCGGGTCACAGAAGCGCCGGTAGCGAGATGTCTCTGATGCCGCCCCCGGAGGCGCCGGGAGTCTGATCTCTCTGATGACGCCCCAGAGGCACCGAGAATCTGATCTCCCTGATGACGCTGGAGGCGCCGAGAATAATTGGTACCCGATGAAACGGTCGTATGACCAGTACTTCTCTTTGTGGCCTCTGACGTCACCACGCCACCCCGCTAACCGTTCAAAACAAAACAAAACAAAACCCAGAAAAACCCAGAAAAACCCAGAAAAAAACAGAAAACCCAGAAAAAACCAGAAAAACCAGAAAAACCCAGAAAAACCCAGAAAAAACCAGAAAAACCAGAAAAAAACAGAAAACCCAGAAAAAACCAGAAAAACCAGAAAAAACCAGAAAAACCAGAAAAACCAGAAAACCCAGACATAACCCAGAAAAAACCCCCAGAAAAACCAGAAAAAACCCCCAGAAAAACCCAGAAAAAACCCCCAGAAAAAACCAGAAAAAACCCCCAGAAAAAACCAGAAAAAACCCCCAGAAAAAACCAGAAAAAACCCCCAGAAAAAACCAGAAAAAACCCCCAGAAAAAACCAGAAAAAACCCCCAGAAAAAACCAGAAAAAACCCCCAGAAAAAACCAGAAAAAACCCCCAGAAAAAACCAGAAAAAACCCCCAGAAAAAACCAGAAAAAACCCCCAGAAAAAACCAGAAAAAACCCCCAGAAAAAACCAGAAAAAACCCCCAGAAAAAACCAGAAAAAAATGTCTGGGTTATGTCTGGGTTTTTTCTGGGTTTTTTCTGGGTTTTTTCTGGGTTATGTCTGGGTTATGTCTGGGTTTTTTCTGGGTTATGTCTGGGTTTTTTCTGGGTTATGTCTGGGTTTTTTCTGGTTTTTTCTGGGTTATGTCTGGGTTATGTCTGGGTTATGTCTGGGTTTTTTCTGGGTTTTTTCTGGTTTTTTCTGGTTTTTTCTGGGTTTTTTCTGGGTTATGTCTGGGTTTTTTCTGGTTTTTTCTGGGTTTTTTCTGGGTTTTTTCTGGGTTATGTCTGGGTTTTTTCTGGGTTATGTCTGGGTTATGTCTGGGTTATGTCTGGGTTATGTCTGGGTTATGTCTGGGTTATGTCTGGGTTATGTCTGGGTTTTTTCTGGGTTATGTCTGGGTTATGTCTGGGTTATGTCTGGGTTTTTTCTGGTTTTTTCTGGTTTTTTCTGGGTTATGTCTGGGTTTTTTCTGGGTTTTTTCTGGTTTTTTCTGGGTTATGTCTGGGTTATGTCTGGGTTATGTCTGGGTTTTTTCTGGGTTTTTTCTGGTTTTTTCTGGTTTTTTCTGGTTTTTTCTGGGTTTTTTCTGGGTTTTTTCTGGGTTTTTTCTGGGTTTTTTCTGGTTTTTTCTGGTTTTTTCTGGGTTATGTCTGGGTTATGTCTGGGTTATGTCTGGGTTATGTCTGGGTTATGTCTGGGTTATGTCTGGGTTATGTCTGGGTTATGTCTGGGTTTTTTCTGGGTTTTTTCTGGGTTATGTCTGGGTTATGTCTGGGTTTTTTCTGGGTTATGTCTGGGTTATGTCTGGGTTTTTTCTGGGTTTTTTCTGGGTTATGTCTGGGTTTTTTCTGGGTTTTTTCTGGGTTTTTTCTGGGTTATGTCTGGGTTATGTCTGGGTTATGTCTGGGTTTTTTCTGGGTTATGTCTGGGTTTTTTCTGGGTTTTTTCTGGGTTATGTCTGGGTTATGTCTGGGTTTTTTCTGGTTTTTTCTGGGTTATGTCTGGGTTATGTCTGGGTTATGTCTGGGTTATGTCTGGGTTTTTTCTGGGTTATGTCTGGGTTATGTCTGGGTTATGTCTGGGTTTTTTCTGGTTTTTTCTGGTTTTTTCTGGGTTATGTCTGGGTTATGTCTGGGTTTTTTCTGGTTTTTTCTGGTTTTTTCTGGTTTTTTCTGGGTTATGTCTGGGTTATGTCTGGGTTATGTCTGGGTTTTTTCTGGTTTTTTCTGGTTTTTTCTGGGTTTTTTCTGGTTTTTTCTGGTTTTTTCTGGTTTTTTCTGGTTTTTTCTGGGTTATGTCTGGGTTTTTTCTGGTTTTTTCTGGTTTTTTCTGGGTTTTTTCTGGGTTATGTCTGGGTTATGTCTGGGTTTTTTCTGGGTTTTTTCTGGGTTTTTTCTGGGTTATGTCTGGGTTATGTCTGGGTTATGTCTGGGTTATGTCTGGGTTATGTCTGGGTTATGTCTGGGTTATGTCTGGGTTATGTCTGGGTTTTTTCTGGTTTTTTCTGGGTTTTTTCTGGTTTTTTCTGGTTTTTTCTGGTTTTTTCTGGTTTTTTCTGGTTTTTTCTGGGTTATGTCTGGGTTATGTCTGGGTTTTTTCTGGGTTATGTCTGGGTTTTTTCTGGGTTATGTCTGGGTTATGTCTGGGTTTTTTCTGGGTTTTTTCTGGTTTTTTCTGGTTTTTTCTGGTTTTTTCTGGGTTTTTTCTGGGTTATGTCTGGGTTATGTCTGGGTTTTTTCTGGGTTTTTTCTGGGTTATGTCTGGGTTTTTTCTGGTTTTTTCTGGTTTTTTCTGGTTTTTTCTGGGTTATGTCTGGGTTATGTCTGGGTTTTTTCTGGTTTTTTCTGGTTTTTTCTGGGTTTTTTCTGGGTTTTTTCTGGGTTTTTTCTGGGTTATGTCTGGGTTTTTTCTGGGTTATGTCTGGGTTTTTTCTGGTTTTTTCTGGTTTTTTCTGGTTTTTTCTGGTTTTTTCTGGGTTATGTCTGGGTTATGTCTGGGTTTTTTCTGGGTTATGTCTGGGTTTTTTCTGGTTTTTTCTGGTTTTTTCTGGTTTTTTCTGGTTTTTTCTGGTTTTTTCTGGGTTTTTTCTGGGTTTTTTCTGGTTTTTTCTGGTTTTTTCTGGTTTTTTCTGGTTTTTTCTGGTTTTTTCTGGTTTTTTCTGGGTTATGTCTGGGTTATGTCTGGGTTTTTTCTGGGTTATGTCTGGGTTTTTTCTGGGTTATGTCTGGGTTATGTCTGGGTTTTTTCTGGGTTATGTCTGGGTTATGTCTGGGTTTTTTCTGGGTTATGTCTGGGTTATGTCTGGGTTATGTCTGGGTTATGTCTGGGTTTTTTCTGAGTTATGTCTGGTTTTTTCTGGGTTATGTCTGGGTTATGTCTGGGTTATGTCTGGGTTTTTTCTGGGTTATGTCTGGGTTTTTTCTGAGTTATGTCTGGGTTTTTTCTGGGTTTTTTCTGGTTTTTTCTGGGTTATGTCTGGGTTATGTCTGGGTTATGTCTGGGTTTTTTCTGAGTTATGTCTGGGTTATGTCTGGGTTTTTTCTGGTTTTTTCTGGTTTTTTCTGGTTTTTTCTGGGTTTTTTCTGGTTTTTTCTGGGTTTTTTCTGGTTTTTTCTGGTTTTTTCTGGGTTATGTCTGGGTTATGTCTGGGTTATGTCTGGGTTATGTCTGGGTTATGTCTGGGTTTTTTCTGGTTTTTTCTGGTTTTTTCTGGGTTATGTCTGGGTTTTTTCTGGGTTATGTCTGGGTTATGTCTGGGTTTTTTCTGGTTTTTTCTGGGTTATGTCTGGGTTATGTCTGGGTTTTTTCTGGGTTATGTCTGGGTTTTTTCTGGGTTATGTCTGGGTTTTTTCTGGGTTATGTCTGGGTTTTTTCTGGGTTATGTCTGGGTTATGTCTGGGTTTTTTCTGGTTTTTTCTGGTTTTTTCTGGGTTATGTCTGGGTTATGTCTGGGTTTTTTCTGGGTTTTTTCTGGTTTTTTCTGGGTTTTTTCTGGTTTTTTCTGGTTTTTTCTGGTTTTTTCTGGGTTATGTCTGGGTTTTTTCTGGTTTTTTCTGGTTTTTTCTGGTTTTTTCTGGTTTTTTCTGGTTTTTTCTGGGTTTTTTCTGGGTTTTTTCTGGTTTTTTTCTGGGTTTTTTCTGGGTTATGTCTGGGTTTTTTCTGGGTTATGTCTGGGTTTTTTCTGGTTTTTTCTGGGTTTTTTCTGGGTTATGTCTGGGTTTTTTCTGGGTTTTTTCTGGTTTTTTCTGGTTTTTTCTGGGTTTTTTCTGAGTTATGTCTGGGTTATGTCTGGGTTATGTCTGGGTTATGTCTGGGTTATGTCTGGGTTATGTCTGGGTTATGTCTGGGTTATGTCTGGGTTATGTCTGGGTTTTTTCTGGGTTTTTTCTGGGTTTTTTCTGGGTTATGTCTGGGTTTTTTCTGGTTTTTTCTGGGTTTTTTCTGGTTTTTTCTGGTTTTTTCTGGTTTTTTCTGGGTTTTTTCTGGGTTTTTTCTGGTTTTTTCTGGGTTATGTCTGGGTTATGTCTGGGTTATGTCTGGGTTATGTCTGGGTTATGTCTGGGTTATGTCTGGGTTATGTCTGGGTTATGTCTGGGTTTTTTCTGGTTTTTTCTGGTTTTTCTGGGTTATGTCTGGGTTATGTCTGGGTTATGTCTGGGTTATGTCTGGGTTTTTTCTGGGTTATGTCTGGGTTTTTTCTGGGTTTTTTCTGGGTTATGTCTGGGTTTTTTCTGGGTTTTTTCTGGGTTTTTTCTGGGTTTTTTCTGGGTTTTTTCTGGGTTATGTCTGGGTTTTTTCTGGGTTTTTTCTGGGTTATGTCTGGGTTATGTCTGGGTTATGTCTGGGTTTTTTCTGGGTTTTTTCTGGGTTTTTTCTGGGTTTTTTCTGGTTTTTTCTGGGTTTTTTCTGGTTTTTTCTGGGTTTTTTCTGGGTTTTTTCTGGGTTTTTTCTGGGTTTTTTCTGGTTTTTTCTGGGTTTTTTCTGGGTTTTTTCTGGGTTTTTTCTGGGTTTTTTCTGGGTTTTTTCTGAGTTATGTCTGGGTTTTTTCTGGGTTTTTTCTGGGTTTTTTCTGGGTTTTTTCTGGGTTATGTCTGGGTTTTTTCTGGGTTTTTTCTGGTTTTTTCTGGGTTTTTTCTGGGTTATGTCTGGGTTATGTCTGGGTTTTGCTGGTTTTTTCTGGTTTTTTCTGGTTTTTTCTGGTTTTTT